>JAXIVD010001922.1:5000-70000 GCA_036785275.1 Cancer borealis | reverse complement strand
AATAAACCTTTAATAAGAAAGTAAACAAAAAATTGACATTTAATTCCTGAGAAATTTTCGTCAAAATAAGAAGTAGTAATAATTAATTAACTAACTAACTAACTTTTATAGACACACACACACACACACACACACACACACACACACACACACACACACACACACACACACACACACACTCAAACGCACTCTCTTTTCAGTAATGAAAATCTACGCACATACATACATACATACACATACACATATATATGCATACAAACATACATACATGCATCGATTTAGGTTAGGTCATCTCTATGTATTTTCCTGCTATGAGACTAGCATCAGGCAGTCAAGTTCAATAATGGTTATTTCCTTCATGTTATTATGTAATCAAGGGTGAAATACAGTTTTATATTACAGTAATGATGAAAATAAGTCCAGATTCGTGTTCATCGTGACCCAAAACATCATGGGAACAATTTTCATGAGAATCTGAGGTGGCAAAATTTTCGTGAAATTTCCAATTTTTTTTCACGAAATTACGTTTTTTTTAATAACTCAAAAAGTATGAAGTTTACGTAATAATAGTATAGAATAGTAAAGATAGAACTTGAGACGTTCGTTCTTATGAGCTTTACAGAAATAAAATCGGACTATTGGTTATTGAAACAATGACACATTTGTGTTTTTCACAAAACTTACACAAAACATTTTTTTTTTCTTAAACAGTTCAATATATTTTAAATCTGATATGATATTTAGATAGAGGTCATCAAGCTTAACAAGTTTGTATCTATGCCTTTTCACTGTAGGAGTAATAGTTTCATAGTAAAATGACAAAGAATATTTCGACCTCAATTCTGGAAGCAAATTTTGGTCCCAAACTGAACAATGCATTTCCGTGACAGTAATGATAAAACTGAGTCCAGATTCCTCATCAACAACAAAAACACTAAACAAACACACTTATATCGCACGCACGCACACACGCACGCACACACGCACGCACGCACGCACACACGCACGCACGCACGCACACACACACGCACACACACACGCACGCACGCACGCACGCATCCTACAACACACACCCATCCACATATTGTCAGCACACACGATCTATTTCTGCTTAACTTTACACCACATTGAACACCACTCTCAAGTAACACTAACACACACAGTGGCGGTGCTGGACAGGCGGTAGACACAGCCGCGTAGGGCAAGGTTGTGACAAGGGCTTCCTGTGAGCTTAGACGCCATTGTCATGATGTTTTATGATTTTTCGAAGTTTTTTGATGCCATCTATCTAATGGTATGCTTGAAAGTGGTCTACGAGGGTTTTTATTTTTTTGTTTTGGGGGGTAACTTAACTAAATCTATTTTGTTTATTAAACCTTGCACACCACTTTTAAGCATATACATAGATGGATATCATCAAGAAACTTCGAAAAAACATATAACTTCATGGCTATAATCATTTATAAACTCACAGGAGGCAAAATAAGTTCCTGAAAATCGTCTCTTCGTCAGTTTTAAGCCTATTTCTCGCTTAATACCAATTTATTCTCTGTCAAATCTGTTTGAAAAGTTGCGTATAGTTAGGTTGTACATGTTTCAATTAATTAAATCAAAGTTCAAAGCGTAATACAGGAAATATTGGTAAAATAATATTTTCAGACAAAGTTTTGAGGAGAGGGAGGAAAGGAGGGGTGACGGGGAGGAGTGGCAATAGTGGTGGGGTGGGGGGGTGAGAGAGGGGATTTGGGGGATATAGGGGGGGGTTAGTTGGGGGAAGCACTTTTTGTTGTCATCTTTCGTCAGAAATTTATCTTTTGTCATTAATTTCTCATGAATGATTCTTATTTTAGATAATCTTTACGAGTAATTATATGTGTGATTATTTATGATATTGCCTTTAATTTAAATTTGATTACGTGAATTGTCTTTATTTCTCAAGTATATAATTTATCTGAATTGGCTGCGTTTTATATTTGTTTAATATCTTAACCGTTTATTATCGAATCACAAAATGCATCTCTTTGAGTCAATAATTGTAAAAATAGTAAAGACATATCAATACATTAAAACTTTAAGACAATATACAGGCTATGATTACCTCCATTTATAAAGCACAGTGTTTATAATGTCTTATATAAGATATTGTGAACAGTCATAAGTGAAACTACAAAATTTCTATACGTTAGTTTTAAAGTTCATAATACTTTGTTTCGCTCAATAAGAAAGAGGTTCCTTTTTTAATTGTAATATACAAGTTTTTACTATTAAAAGTCATTGTATTATCTTTAATAAACTTATATAAATTAGTGCAAGATAATTCACACATCAAAAACATTGTTAATTGTAATTATATTGATGTTTATTTTGCATCTGATCAGGGGTTGTGAGAATGATATAGACAGATCCATTACCAGTAGTATGCATTCACTTTTGCAACATACACATGGTGTTAGACTTGGACGTGGGTTGGGAGGTTTTATAGAACATATATAAAAAAATAAATAAAAAGTATCAAATATATCTATATGACTTTCCCTTAAGATGCATAGACATTCTTTATGAAAAAATGAAATATTTAGTTCCGTTTTATATATGAATAGACAAGTAAATTAAATCATGAACTCAAAAATTATCATGACTAAATATTGAGTCTATTATATAACTCGTACACACAAATATGGTGTCTGTCGCCTCTTATGTATTAAATATATAGCCCAGGTACAGTCAACACATATATACAGTACATTAAATAAGCGTAAAACAGGGTTAGAGTTATATATATATATATATATATATATATATATATATATATATATATATATATATATATATATATATATATACTAACGGTTTCTGGGAACACCTCCTAACCCTTCCATCGCGCTGAATGTTGTAAATCTATTGAAAAAAAAAAAGTAGCAGTTTGTGTGATGTAGATAAACCCTTTATATATATCCTTCTTCCTTTTCTTAACACTATGATTAAGGAATGAACTATTGATATAATATACGGGGAACATAATAAGGCAGGTAGAATAGTTTTACATGTAGTACGTAGCTTTATCCTGTAGTTTATATTTATAAGTATGTTCCAATGCAAAGGTAGTTTCTCTCTGTAACACACTGTTTCAAGACTAATTAATATACGTATGTGTTAGGGCGAAATTAAGAGAGGATAGCAATGTCAGGGTTTAAATATAGAGTTAGACAACAGAGAATAGATGGAAATAGAGGGTTAGAAAGGTATATAGAATGGAATATATATGGGAAATAGATGAAAAATTTAAGAAAAGTGGAAATGTGTGTATTTATAGATGTTGGTATTGTGTGTGCATGTGTGTGTCTATGTGCAATGTGCGTGCGTGTGTGTGTGTATTCACTGTACAGTCTGCTGCTGGTCTCTCTCGAGACAGCCGGCCGTCCCCCTATGGAAAGAGCTCAGAGCTCATAGCAAGGATCATTTCTGTAAATGATCCTTGGCTCATAGTGACCAATCTTTAGGTTGGACCGAGACCACTCACACACAACACACCGGGACAACGAGGTCACAACTCCTCGACTTACATCCCGTACCTACTCACTGCTAGGTGAACAGAGGCTACACGTGAAAGGAGACTCGCCCAAATATTCTCCGTCCGCCCAGGGGATCAAACCCTGGGCCGGTATGCAGAAAACTTCATAAAAAGCTACTCTTAAAGCTACTCATAAGTCCAAAAATCTACTCATAGTTATGAGCTAGACTTATGAGCTCATAAGGCGACTCCTAACTATGAGCTCAGTGATTTATGAGCTACTCATAAGAAGGCGCTACGCGGTGTATCGTCCGCTACTAATAGCACTTACGTTTGTTTAAAAACACTCCTATCACGAGAATATGGATATTGTGTGATGTTGTTATCACTTTAAAGTGAAAAATAGAAATTTCGGTAATGTCCTACGTGCAGAAATGGGAATCTATCAATATATTATACCTCAAAAGAGTACATGTGGATTTACTTGTGGGGCCGTGCCACGGCCTTCTCTAGACAAGGCCTGAACGATGGGCCGTGACGTCATCACATCTGGGCATAACAACAGTTCCGCTCCGCGCTGCCAGTAGGTGGACGTTCTTGGCAAAGTGTCACGATTTTCACATAATCTCACACTTCCACAGTTCCGTGCTTTACATATCATCATGCCCAGCAGGTGCTGTGTACCTCGGTGTAAAGGAAATTATCCCACTGGTCCTAAAGTGGCTGTATTTTCCTTTCCAAGAGTTGAAGCATTGTCACTGCAATGGGTCAGAGCCATCAAGAGAGACAACTTTACACCTAACCACAACAGTAAGGTAAGAACTACATTATTATACCATTTTTATTATGATTGCTATGATTCTAGTGCATTTCAGGTTTAGTAGAAAGTAAGATGGCAGGTAAATATTAGAGGCATCAATGTATGAATACGCAGGCAGTTTACCCGAGGGAGGGAGGAAAGCAGGGTGCCATAATGTCCGTTGAATTTTAATGTCTGCTTACTATTCCCATTATTAATTTTAGTTCTAAATGACGTAGATGTGATAAACTTCAAGAGAAGTATATATAGAGGATGAATAAGGACAAATAATGGATAATCTTACCAATAGCATCTCCTCACGGATCACCAAAATATTGACATAGGTGATAAGGTATGTAATGTACAACACGTTAGTGGTGGTTTTATTTGGGGACCGGCCTTAGTTTGGCCACAGAGGCTCTTTATTAATCAGGAAGCTGCCTCAACTTATAAGTCCACACAGATGTTGAGTTATGGTTAGGTTAGGTTACGTTTATGTTATGGTTTGGTTAAGTTAGGTTAGGTTCAGTTCTGTTAGGTTCGGTTATATAAAATTTTTACATTTTATTACCCAAATCCAGAAAAAAAATTAATGTTGAGAACCCTAACTTTTGGGTGATAAAATGTAAAAATCTTATATAACCGAACCTAACCATAACATAAACGTAACCTAACCTAACATTATTAACCTAACCATAACTTAACATCTGTGTGGACTAATAAGTTGAGGCAGCTTCCAGATTTATAAAGAGCCTCTGTGGCCAAACTAAGGCCGACCCCCAAATAAAAACACCCTGCCTTCCTCCCTCCCTCGGGTAAGCTGCCTGCGTATTCATATTTAAATGTCATGGATAACTTCTAAACCAGTACGATAAAAACATTTCACTATTGAACATTTCAATCTTAGAATGACTTGTCTTAATTAATCTCTCATTATATAAAATATGACTCATCCTGTAGCGAATACAGTGGTCCTGCATAAAACAACCTGGAGTCTGCATTGATGCCTCTAATATTTACCTACCATCTTACTTTCTACTAAACCTGAAATGCACTAGAATCATAGCAATCATAATAAAAATGGTATAATATTGTAGTACTTACCTTGCTGTTCTGGTTAGGTGTAAAGTTGTCTCTCTTGATGGCTCTGACTCATTGAAGTGACAATGCTTCATCTCTTGGGAAGGAAAATACAGCCACTTTAGGACCAGTAGGATAATTTCCTTTACACCGAGGTACACAGCACCAATTTTAAGAAATTCGAAGATATATCACGCATAACATCAGTAATATATTTCAACTACCCTGGCACAACATTCTAAATTCTACAATAATATCGGGATAAAGATACCCACAACATGGTTTTGATTACAAATTATATTTACAAATGTTAATTACATTATACCATTACAAGAAGAGTGAATGTCGAATATCATTACCCTGTTAACGTCTGAAGCTTCCTCTTTTTCCCAGACTTCTTACTCTGGTGTAAGAGATCATTTTCTTTGCTACAGAAATTGTTGAGTAAGGCATTTGTTGACGCCCACACTAACATTTTCTGGACTTTATCTATGCTGTGTTCATTACCACAATCATTTATTGGTAGGAAAACATCATTATCTGCAAGGATTTTCATTGTTATTTCTGTTGCGACACTTCTCTGGTTCAGTGCATGTGTGAAGTCAGGGTCTGCTGTTAGTTTGTTGACTGCAATATAATTGTACATAACTATATTGACTGCTCCCTCATCAGGGTAAAGAAGAGAACCTCTGGTGATGCCTTTTACGTAGCTGTTACTGTTTGGCAAATCCTCTACATTTTCATTACAAGTTAGCAAGTCTTTACATGAATTACATTTAAGTTTTTTGGTAACTACAACAATTTGGCAACAATAACCTGCCAAATATGTGAGAACTGGAAGATATTCCATGATTTTTTCAATGTCATCCCGTGTAATTTCTACACCAAAGTTATTAAAATTAGATAAATCATCACTGTGCATTTTCTCCCAATTTATTTTTTTTAAATCAGATAAGTCTACGTCCTGGTTTCTGAGGGGTGTTTTCAGTACTGACATAAGTCGTAATTTTTTCTCACACTCAAATACCTGCCGCATGGAAATATTATAATTACTGCCTGCAAGTTGGCGATATTGACTGAATCTGGCCTCAAGTTGATCAGTTTGAAATTTTGCTGTTAATATATATGACATTTTCAGCTCATTTATGCAATAACTGGTTACCTGGATCATTGCTAATGTGGTGTGTCTTATTGCATTAAATGTTTCCTTGCTTAGTTTACCACTGACTACGTCTGTGATATTCCAAGCGTCTAGCCAGTCACAAAATTTATGCAGGAACATATATCCTTCGTTATGAATATCATCTGTCAATGGTTTAGCATAATTGTGTTTAAGGCGGTAACCTTTGTATGGAGAATTAACATTCATGACTGTCCACCACACATGGATTATTCTTACATAATCTGCAACTTCACGGTAAAAAGGCAAACAGTGTTTTTCCCCTAAAGTAAGAAGTGCCTGGATGACATACTCATTAAATATGCGATGTACTAAGTTTACACTTTGTTTTTCTAGATTAGATGGACACAGTGATTTAAATGTGAGTTTATAAGCATGAGTTAAGAGTGACTCTGCTTCCAAAGAGTGAAGTTTCCTCAGAGTTATGAAAGGAGCACTGCACATTTTTGTTGCTATGGAGTCTGAGTCATCAAAGGAAAACTGTTGATAATTCATGGTTTTATCAATGTCTTTTTGACCTAACCAATTATTTCTTATAGATTTCAGTAAATGTACAGCATCAAACATGAAAAATAGAGATCTTGACTCAGTTGAAGTTGACTGTACTGAAGGATGAGGGTAGACAATTGATAATGTAGGTGGCTCAGCAAAATATGACATAGCTTTTCTGTTAATAGAGTTATCTGTTACAAAGCATATCACCTTGAATCCTATCTGTTCCAGGCCAATTATGACTTTTTTTATGAATGTAAAAATGGTTTCTGCTTTAATAGTTCTCGTTGGTAAAATGTGAACTACGTCTTTAAACTTGGAACATAAGCTACTTACCATAAACACAAAAGCACTTTTAGCTGCTTCACTAGTATGAAATGCTGAGCCAACAACACTACCACCCTTGTAATCAAAAAAAGGCTTTATGTGGATCTCATCAATCATTAGTGTCACTGTTAGATCACTGGCAGATAAAAACTTTAATTTATTCTTTATGTATGATAGAAAGTTAATACTGTGTTGTTCTGGTCCTGGGCTCAAATTCTGAGATAATGACAGTCTTATAACTGTTGAATAGCAAGGCAAGATCAAATATCCCATAGTCCTGAGTAGCCTGTATCCTTGAGGAGAGCAGCTATACAAGAGAGATGAAAATACTAGGAACTCTGATGAGTACTCCAGCCTCTTCAGTGTCATTAAGTGAACTTGCTCACACATTCCTCTTAATACATTTTGGTATTTAGATGACTCCTCCCTCAACATAGTCAAGAGTGACAAGACATGCTGCATAAGAAATAGAACCTTCCCAGGAGTTGAAACCCGGTCATCAGTGTCACATTTTTTGAGGTTGTCTAACAGTTCTTCCAGAGAATCAATATCCTTCACATGGGAAGGGATTTTGTAATTTCCCAGTCTGTGCATTCTAACATTATTAACAAAAGTATTGACAGCTAAACAATCATCAATAATCAGAGACTTCGATTTTAGGGCATGGTCTGCAAATTATGTTACATATTAATAGGGAATTATCAAGTTTAATAACTTTCCAGTACTTCTCAAGACAACCGAGTTTTCCTGAGAGTTCATTAATAGTTTCAAAGCTTATTTTCTTCTTATGCCGTACCTCATCTTCAACACTTTTTGCAATAGCTATCTTTATTGCATCCTGTTCCTTCCTGCACTTTCTCTCTTCTGGGGTTTCTCTTAACAAGGGTGTTCTTGAAAGTTAAGTGGGGCAATTAGGTAACTGTGAAGGAACTGCCTCTTTACGAAGCCTTGGAATCTTCAAGTTGACTGTAAGGGTAGTTCCTGTCCTCTCATCAAAGTACGACGTGTCCCTCTCTATATCCTTGGGAACGAAATGTATTTCACACACCTGTAAACAAGCGAGTTGTTTTAGAATGTTAAGAACGTATATTAATTAGACTATAGCACACACACCACTAATAATAATAATAATAATAATGTTGATTGATATGTAGGTATTTCTATGCTTATATTAATTACTGTCATGGTAATTATCCACTTATCCTTATTCATCCTTCACCTATCAATATTCATCCTCTATACCAGTGATTTTCAACCTTTTTCATCTCACGGCATATTTAGCTAGGCAATAAAATGATCGAGGCACACCATCAGAATTTAAGGAGATATTTGATTATTTAAAAGAATAGAAATGATAAGAATGTGTTCATGAGTTAAAAAATACTTATGCTTTATTAATTTTATTTCCAAAAGTATATTGTTGATCATGGTTTTCAATAGAATTTCAAAGATTTGTACATCCAGGAGAGACTGCCAATTGGGCCTTTAATGAACAATACATTTATTTATTGTAGTGTTGAAAAATAAGAGTTTAAGACATAATTTCAAAATGTGTCTAATGCAATTTCTGGAAAAAAAATACTGGAAACCCTGTCACACGACCCTTCCTTGAAGGAGGATCAACCCTACTAAGACACCCGCGGCACACCCACGGATGCTTCACGGCACACCGGTTGAAAATCACTGCTCTATACTAACCACACACACACATTAGGTAATAATGATGATAATAATAATAATAATAATAGTAATACTAATAATAATGCCTATGTATTTGTATGTTTATATTAATTACTGTCACGTTAATTATTTGGGTAAATCTTACTAATAGCATCTCACGGATCACCCAAAATATTGACATAGATGATAAGGTATGTAATGTACAACACATTAGTGATGGTTTTATTTGGGGACCGGCCTTAGTTTGGCCACAGAGGCTCTTTATAAAGTCCACACAGATGTTAAGTTATGGTTAGGTTAATAATGTTAGGTTAGGTTACGTTTATGTTATGGTTAGGTTCGGTTATATAAGATTTTTACATTTTATCACCCAAAAGTTAGGGTTCTCAACATTAATTTTTTTTCTGGATTTGGGTAATAAAATGTAAAAATTTTATATAACCGAACCTAACAGAACTGAACCTAACCTAACTTAACCAAACCATAACATAAACGTAACCTAACCTAACCATAACTCAACATCTGTGTGGACTTATAAGTTGAGGCAGCTTCCTGATTAATAAAGAGCCTCTGTGGCCAAACTAAGGCCGACCCCCAAATAAAACCACCACTAACGTGTTGTACATTACATACCTTATCACCTATGTCAATATTTTGGTGATCCGTGAGGAGATGCTATTGGTAAGATTATCCATTATTTGTCCTTATTCATCCTCTATATATACTTCTCTTGAAGTTTATCACATCTACGTCATTTAGAACTAAAATTAATAATGGGAATAGTAAGCAGACATTAAAATTCAACGGACATTATGGCACCCTGCTTTCCTCCCTCCCTCGGGTAAACTGCCTGCGTATTCATACATTGATGCCTCTAATATTTACCTACCATCTTACTTTCTACTAAACCTGAAATGCACTAGAATATGAGCAATCATAATAAAAATGGTATAATAATGTAGTTCTTACCTTACTGTTGTGGTTAGGTGTAAAGTTGTCTCTCTTGATGGCTCTGACCCATTGCAGTGACAATGCTTCAACTCTTGGAAAGGAAAATACAGCCACTTTAGGACCAGTGGGATAATTTCCTTTACACCGAGGTACACAGCACCTGCTGGGCATGATGATATGTAAAGCACGGAACTGTGGAAGTGTGAGATTATGTGAAAATCGTGACACTTCGCCGAGAACGTCCACCTACTAGCAGCGCGGAGCGGAACTGTTGTTATGACAAAGTAACGTGACGTCACGGGACATTTGTCTTCCATCGCTCAGGCCTTGTCTAGAGAAGGCTGTGGCCGTGCCCGTCTCAGCTGAGAACAACAACACTACAACAGTCACAAGAAGAAGACGCTCATTTTACAGCAACCTTGCGACACACATCTCATCTACCTTGCCAGCATGGAACCAGCCCAAGAGGTATGCAATTTTTTAATACTATTTACTTTAAAATATTTTTGATAGCATTCTTATCCATGGGCTCCCAAAACTAATCAAACCTAACCGAACCACCTAACCTTACCTAACCATATTTAAACAAATCCAACCAAACCCAACATTCTAACTTTGCCTACCTAACCTAACTAACCATCTAAAACAAGCCTAACCTAACCTAACCTAACCTAACCAAACCAAACCTAACCAAAGCAAACCTAATATAACCTAGCCAAACCAAACGTATGTGATGTGGTTGTGTGGATGAAGCATGGCACACTTGTAGTACATTCCAGCATGTTAAGCTGCTGCTATCTGTCGGGTAAAAACAAAACAAAACTATGCCATAACAACATTTACTCATTAAACACACACATACACACATCACTTTGTAATGGCAACAGTATAAAAAAATAAATGCATTATGGGACTCTTCCATTACTTATATGGACGAATTCCTGGAAGAGGCCCTAACGGGCCTGTGGCTCCAGTACGGCAGCCTCATTATGACACTGCCGTATATATTTTTTTTATTTATGGGAGATTTGTTTTCTCCCCCCTGAAAGCGGGTCACAAACCCCGTCTGAGATCAGGTACCTCATTACTGTTTGGTGAACAGGGACCACACACTTATAAGAGACTTGGTCCATATGTCTCCTACCCGGCGTGAGGCGAGCGTCCTAACCACTAGACCACAGTCATGTGCTGGCAAAAGAGGATACAGCTGCAGCTCCTTATGAAGCTTCACATGCCAGCATCAGTCAGCCTCATCATCCTCCTGTGATGGACCAGCACGACAGTGACGACGAGGCTACGCTGCGAAGGAAAAAAAAAATTAGAAATTGAAGTTTTGGAATTGAAAAAGCAGTAGTATCAAATAGGATTAAAATTGTACTAAAAAGTTCTACACTGTTTTTTTTCCATTGCCTTTGCATGTGTCACTTCAAATGAATAAATATAAAGACTATGCCATACCTCCTCTCTTTGGAAGAATATTATATATTTATAAGCATATGAGTAAGTAATAAATCTTCAAGACAGTTAAAAACATGATTTTTTTTTTGGTTTAATGTTTCCATAGACATTAATATTGCTGACAGAGTTTATCAGTATATTACCTGGTAGTATGTTGTAGAGATTTGCAGAAGATTGAGATTCAGTGGCCGTTGCTCAGTAAAACTTAATTTCTGGAAAACAAAAGATAATTTTGAATGTTGCCTGGCACATTTCTTTCTCTACATTAAAATTACAATTACAATTGAATTTAGGTCGATAAGAACAAGTACGGAGGAAAGGGATGTGTAAAAGACAATACTACCATTAGATTTATGGAAAAAGCTATGTAGTGGCAGACTCCATGATTATGTATTGTGTATATGATATCAGATACTATTAGCTTTACTAATATCAACTCACTGAAAATTAATATTGGTGAAGTGATCCCTGTAGCGTAGACCATTTTGAGGAACTCCTTCCATACCCACAACCACGTCTACTTCTGGGAGAGGCAACACATTGTCGTCTTCAATTGCTTTCTCCTCTTCCTCACCATGCAGAATGTTACGCTTTTTGCAGATGTTATAAATTAATCCACAGGCTAGGATAACTTTGCAGGTTTTCTGTGGACTTAAGCGTATTTCACCGTGGAGGACATGGAAGCGACGTTTCAGGTGGCCAATACCCCTCTCGACCAAACACCTAGTCGACTTATGTGCTCTAAAAAAAAAATAAAATAAATAAATAAATAAATAAATATATATATATATATATATATATATATATATATATATATATATATATAGAGATAGATAGATAGATAGATAGATAGATAGATAGATAGATAAATAGATATATAGATATATCACATATAAATGTAAAAATGCAATCAGTTAAGTCAATTAATTTCATTCATCATATTTAACTAAACCTAAGTTAACAAGCATATATATGTACTGTAACGTTGCTTGAGAATTTCATGTAATATTGTGATACTAATAAATATAAATTTATTTGTTGCTTCAATGTTGTAATCAAATGAATGAATACCTTATCTGTTGTATGCCTCCTGCGCATTGTTCTGTGGCTGTAGATAGGGTGTCAGTAGCCACTGTTTGCAGGGATAACCCGAGTCTCCCAGGAGGTGACATCCTCTTGGTAGTACATTGGTTTCCATTAGAATTTTTAGACCACTTTCTCTTAATATTCGAGCATCATGTGTTGCTCCGGGCCATTTAGCCACCAAATCTATAATATTATAATTAGCATCAAATGCAATTTGCGTATTGATGCTGTGAAAATTTTTTCTATTTACATATTCTGCCTCAAACTCACTTGGTGCAATAAGTTTGATGTGGGTGCAATCAATGACCCCGACCACTGCAGGGAAGCCTGCAATATTCTGAAACTGGGCTTGATTCCTGTGCACATCTCTTGATAGAGTGGGGAAGTGGATGAACCGTGTCAAGATGTGTGGTCTTGTGAGTGCATGTATCACCTGTGTTATGGCTCGGCTGATGGTGGGTTGTGTGGGTCCAAAGTCGTCACTGCTACATAATTGCATCTTTCCAGTTGCGAGTTATCTCAAAGTCAGTATGACTTTCACCTCAGCGGAGATTGATTTGTTCCTTGATGTGGGGCTTGTTATCACATCTCTAATCAAGTCCGTCACAAATAAAATCCCAGCACGGTCCATCCTGTACCTTCTGATGAGCTCACGGTCATCATACATCTCCAGCGGGTCCTTTCTAGGAGAAAAGTGTGACCGCTGTGGTTGTTGTTGCTCCGCCATTATCACTATGAGTAACTCTTAAGTTTCTTAGGAGTCCTTGTCAGGACTCATAACATATTGACGCGCTATGAGCTACTCATAGCACACTATGAGCTACTCATAAGACTTATGAGCTACTCTTAAGGCTTATGAGCTACTCATAAGACTTATGAGCTACTCTTACGACTTACGACCTTTTCTGCATACCGCCCCAGCTTCCTTGACACTTGCACCGGCCTTACTGAAGGCTGAGGAGAAGAATGAGCCCACAGTCTTGGCTCCGGCCGATGCCTTGCCCTGCCGACAAGTTGAACCCCAAACCTGTACACACACACACACAGGCGCACACACACATAGGCGCACACACACACGTATACAAAGGAGAGATACATAGACAGGTACACACACATAGGTACAGGTACACGCAGACACAGACAAAGGCATACACATACATAGACAGGTACACACATATACACACGCGCACACACACAGGGGAGAGAGAGAAATATCAGTGATTATTAATTGTTTTTTATTTGTGTTAGTTAAATAATATTATCTAAGTTTTGAAATTATTATATATTGGTAATTTTTAACTAACCTGTACGTACACATACATACACACACACACACACACACACACACACACACACACACACACACACACACACACACACACACACACAACCTTCCTCTTTTTTAAACAAACTAACATATTAAAAAATTAACTATAAATTTTTAAAAATCTTGATTAATTAATTATATTTATAACATGACCTGACCCACTAATTACCTTGTTAATTATATGTTAATTATACATAATTAACAACCTAATTACCTTCCCAAGCTTGCTGGAAGTCACCATAAGCTGAAAAAAGGTCAAAAAAAAAAAAAAAAAAATCAATACTTCGAGAGAGAGAGAGAGAGAGAGAGAGAAATCTACAATATACAAAACAAATTATATAATAATTACAACTAAAAATAATAATAATAATAATAACAAGAAGAAGAAGAAGAAGAAGAAGAAGAAATTATAATCAATAACTAAACTAACCAAAAAAAAATATAAATAATAATAATAATAATAACAACAATAACTAATTATCTAATCAATTACTATCACTATCACTACTAATTAATCCTTTCATCAATATTTCTATCATTATCTTTATCTATATTACTATCTCTAATCTTTAATTCTTACCTGATGCAAAACCACTCTTGGCTTCCTGTTCTTCCTCTGTTTCACTCGGAGGGTTGCTGTCTGCACCTTCTGTTGCTCTGTTAACAGGAGAGAAACAGATCAATAACAGAGAGAGAGATTTTATCCTTATATATTAGAAAAAATCTTAACCTAACTTGAATCTAACTGAATCTTAACCTAACTTGAATCTAACTGAATTTTAACCTAATTTGAATCTAACCGAATCTTAACTTAACTTGAATCTAACTGAATCTTAACCTAACTTGAATCTAACTGAATCTTAACCTAACTTGAATCTAACCGAATCTTAACCTAACTTGAATCTAACTGAATCTTAACCTAACTTGAATCTAACTGAATCTTAACAACTTGAATCTAACTGAATTTTAACCTAACTTGAATCTAACTGAATTTTAACCTAACTTGAATCTAACTGAATTTTAACCTAACTTGAATCTAACTGAATTTTAACCTAACTTGAATCTAACTGAATCTTAACCTAACTTGAATCTAACTGAATCTTAACAACTTGAATCTAACTGAATTTTAACCTAACTTGAATCTAACTGAATTTTAACCTAACTTGAATCTAACTGAATTTTAACCTAACTTGAATCTAACTGAATTTTAACCTAACTTGAATCTAACTGAATTTTAACCTAACTTGAATCTAACTGAATTTTAACCTAACTTGAATCTAACTGAATCTTAACCTAACTTGAATCTAACTGAATCTTAACTTAACTTGAATCTAACTGAATCTTAACCTAACTTGAATCTAACTGAATTTTAACCTAACTTGAATCTAACTGAATCTTAACTTAACTTGAATCTAACTGAATTTTAACCTAACTTGAATCTAACTGAATTTTAACCTAACTTGAATCTAACTGAATTTTAACCTAATTTGAATCTAACTGAATTTTAACCTAACTTGAATCTAACTGAATCTTAACCTAACTTAAATCTAACTGAATCTTAACCTAACTTGAATCTAACTGAATTTTAACCTAACTTGAATCTAACTGAATTTTAACTTAACTTGAATCTAACTGAATTTTAACCTAACTTGAATCTAACTGAATCTTAACCTAACTTGAATCTAACTGAATTTTAACCTAACTTGAATCTAACTGAATCTTAACTTAACTTGAATCTAACTGAATCTTAACCTAATTTGAATCTAACTGAATTTTAACCTAACTTGAATCTAACTGAATTTTAACCTAACTTGAATCTAACTGAATCTTAACCTAACTTGAATCTAACTGAATCTTAACCTAACTTGAATCTAACTGAATTTTAACTTAACTTGAATCTAACTGAATTTTAATCTAACTTAAATCTAACTGAATCTTAACCTAACTTGAATCTAACTGAATCTTAACCTAACTTGAATCTAACTGAATTTTAACCTAACTTGAATCTAACTGAATTTTAACCTAACTTGAATCTAACTGAATTTTAACTTAACTTGAATCTAACTGAATTTTAACCTAATTTGAATCTAACTGAATCTTAACCTAACTTGAATCTAACTGAATCTTAACCTAACTTGAATCTAACTGAATCTTAACCTAACTTGAATCTAACTGAATTTTAACCTAACTTGAATCTAACTGAATCTTAACCTAACTTGAATCTAACTGAATCTTAACCTAACTTGAATCTAACTGAATCTTAACTTAACTTGAATCTAACTGAATTTTAACCTAATTTGAATCTAACTGAATCTTAACCTAACTTGAATCTAACTGAATTTTAACCTAACTTGAATCTAACTGAATCTTAACCTAACTTGAATCTAACTGAATTTTAACCTAACTTGAATCTAACTGAATTTTAACCTAACTTGAATCTAACTGAATTTTAACCTAACTTGAATCTTAACTTAACTTGAATCTTAACTTAACTTGAATCTAACTGAATTTTAACCTAACTTGAATCTAACTGAATTTTAATCTAACTTAAATCTAACTGAATCTTAACCTAACTTGAATCTAACTGAATTTTAACCTAACTTGAATCTAACTGAATTTTAACTTAACTTGAATCTAACTGAATTTTAACCTAACTTGAATCTAACTGAATCTTAACCTAACTTGAATCTAACTGAATTTTAACCTAACTTGAATCTAACTGAATCTTAACTTAACTTGAATCTAACTGAATCTTAACCTAATTTGAATCTAACTGAATTTTAACCTAACTTGAATCTAACTGAATCTTAACCTAACTTGAATCTAACTGAATCTTAACCTAACTTGAATCTAACTGAATTTTAACTTAACTTGAATCTAACTGAATTTTAATCTAACTTAAATCTAACTGAATCTTAACCTAACTTGAATCTAACTGAATCTTAACCTAACTTGAATCTAACTGAATTTTAACCTAACTTGAATCTAACTGAATTTTAACCTAACTTGAATCTAACTGAATTTTAACCTAACTTGAATCTAACTGAATCTTAACCTAACTTGAATCTAACTGAATTTTAACCTAACTTGAATCTAACTGAATTTTAACCTAACTTGAATCTAACTGAATTTTAACCTAACTTGAATCTTAACTTAACTTGAATCTAACTGAATTTTAACCTAACTTGAATCTAACTGAATCTTAACCTAACTTAAATCTAACTGAATCTTAACCTAACTTGAATCTAACTGAATTTTAACCTAACTTGAATCTAACTGAATTTTAACTTAACTTGAATCTAACTGAATTTTAACCTAACTTGAATCTAACTGAATCTTAACCTAACTTGAATCTAACTGAATTTTAACCTAACTTGAATCTAACTGAATCTTAACTTAACTTGAATCTAACTGAATCTTAACCTAATTTGAATCTAACTGAATTTTAACCTAACTTGAATTTAACTGAATCTTAACCTAACTTGAATCTAACTGAATCTTAACCTAACTTGAATCTAACTGAATTTTAACTTAACTTGAATCTAACTGAATTTTAATCTAACTTAAATCTAACTGAATCTTAACCTAACTTGAATCTAACTGAATCTTAACCTAACTTGAATCTAACTGAATTTTAACCTAACTTGAATCTAACTGAATTTTAACCTAACTTGAATCTAACTGAATTTTAACCTAACTTGAATCTAACTGAATTTTAACCTAACTTGAATCTAACTGAATTTTAACCTAACTTGAGTCTAACTGAATTTTAACCTAACTTGAATCTAACTGAATTTTAACCTAACTTGAATCTTAACTTAACTTGAATCTAACTGAATTTTAACCTAACTTGAATCTAACTGAATTTTAATCTAACTTAAATCTAACTGAATCTTAACCTAACTTGAATCTAACTGAATCTTAACCTAACTTGAATCTAACTGAATTTTAACCTAACTTGAATCTAACTGAATCTTAACCTAACTTGAATCTAACTGAATCTTAACTTAACTTGAATCTAACTGAATTTTAACCTAATTTAAATCTAACTGAATTTTAACCTAACTTGAATCTAACTGAATCTTAACTTAACTTGAATCTAACTGAATCTTAACCTAATTTGAATCTAACTGAATTTTAATCTAACTTAAATCTAACTGAATCTTAACCTAACTTGAATCTAACTGAATCTTAACTTAACTTGAATCTAACTGAATTTTAACCTAATTTAAATCTAACTGAATTTTAACTTAACTTGAATCTAACTGAATATTAACCTAACTTGAATCTAACTGAATCTTAACTTAACTTGAATCTAACTGAATTTTAACCTAATTTGAATCTAACTGAATCTTAACCTAACTTGAATCTAACTGAATCTTAACCTAACTTGAATCTAACTGAATCTTAACCTAACTTGAATCTAACTGAATCTTAACCTAACTTGAATCTAACTGAATCTTAACCTAACTTGAATCTAACTGAATCTTAACCTAACTTGAATCTAACTGAATCTTAACCTAACTTGAATCTAACTGAATCTTAACCTAATTTGAATCTAACTGAATTTTAACCTAACCTGAATCTAACTGAATTTTAACCTAACTTAACCTAACCAAACTTAATAGTTATGTACAATTACAAGAAATCAATGATCATACAATATAGAAAATAATATTGAGAGAGAGAGAGAGAGAGAGAGATTCACATTACACACACTTCAAGAGATATGGATAGACACAATATAATAAAGATAATGAAATAATAGAGATAATTAGAGATAGAGATTATTAAAGATAGCTCACTTACCCTGAGTGGTTCGACGCAGCATCTTCGTTTTCATCAGCTGAGCCTTTCACACTCTGCTCTGAGACATTGGCAGAGGGGGGTGAGGAGGGAGGGGGGCTTGAGTAGGGTCAGCAGGTTGTTCTGACGCTCCATCTTGACCTTGACCTCCGGGGGTGACCTCTGTCCCTTCCTTCTTAAACCATGACCCCAAAGATGATCCAAGTCCCGTCACTTGGCTCGATACGTTAGTGAAGACGTTCATACTTGCGGTTTAATGGCGTATTATTAGTAGTTGAGGTTGTAATTAGTGTTTTAATGGCGTTATTATGGTATTTAGGAGGTGTGGGGAGCTGTGTTCACGCCTCCATCGTTGTGTTTAAGTGTAGCTAAAGGTAGGTTGCTGCCAGCCAGACCTTCTTCTTCTTGTGACCTCTCGCTTTTTATCGCTTCGTAGGTCCTCTTTCCCTTCAGTGTTCTGCTCCTGATTCCTCTGCAACCTGCGGAGGAGCACCAGAGAGCACATCACAGGGAACACAACTGTAACCATATTATGTCCGTTTTCCCCACGCCTGTGTCAGGAACTCTTTAGCTGCTCTTATGATTTTCTCTCTCTCTCTCTCTCCCCTGTGCAGGCCCAGCACTGTGAGGATTCCTCCGTCCTCCTCCTCCTCCAGTCTTCTACGCCACTCTTCTCTTCCTACCACTGCCGTTATAGATCCTATCAACCTGTCTCTTTCCTCATCGTACCTGCCACACTCTACTAAGAAGTTCCCTATGGTCTCCCTGACTCCTCTGCAACTACTACAGTCCTGGTCTAACCCATCCCTGTTCCTTGCATTTACCTCAAGTGTGCCTGTCCTAGCCTTTACTAGTAGTCTACTGCCCCAATCTCCTACATGCCACTTGAGTGCCTCGGGCCTCTCCTTCCACCTATACCATTTCAGTGTGGACTTAGCTTCCATCCCTGCCTGCCATCTAGCTAATCCACCCTCTTCTATCCTTTTCTTTACCTCTCTGGGCTTCATCCTATGCCAATCCTCTTCCAAATTCTCCCTTCTTTTCCATCTATTCGTTTCTTTCTTCCATGACGACCTGCTATTACCTTCTCTCAGTACCTGCTTTGCCCACCTATCCTCATCAAGTCCTTCCATCTTCTTTACAAAGTTTAATTTCCCTTTAATTATTCTCTCCCTGAAAGTACTCCAGCCCATCTCTCCTCTAATGGCTTCTACTGCTGTACTGCGTGGAGCACCCAACCCCCACCTGCCTATTCTATTCTGACTCTTCTCTAGCTTTGCTACGTCCCCCTCCCGGTAATAGGTAATCTCAGACCCATATAGACAGTACGGCACAGCCATCCCCTTCCATAAACTCCTCCCTACTTCGTACTTATTAATTGATCTACTACCTGCATTAATTATCATTCCCGTCATCTTCCTGGCCTTCCCCTCATTTATCTTCATCTGTTTCTCTCCTCCAATTCCTTCTTTACTCACTTCTAGCCCTAAGTAAGTGTACCTATCCACCACCTCCAGAATGTTGTTTCCTAACACCCACTGTCCCTCCTCCTGGCTATTAAACTCCATCACCTTGCATTTTCTTTCACTGTACCTAACATTCCACTCTCGCCCATATATACTGGCTACCTGCAACATCTCTTCCATGTCCTCCTTGCTCTCTGCCATTACCACAATGTCGTCAGCATAGGCTAGGCACCCTAATCTCCTATCCCCAACACTGACTCCCTTCCCTGTCATCCTAATCCTCACTATCAACTCCTCTATGTATAAATTAAATAGTGTTGGGGAGATCACACAACCCTGACGTACTCCTATGTTATTTCTCAGCCATCCAGTGCTAACATCACCTATCGTAAACTTCACCTCATTTTCCTCATACATCTTTCTAATCACCTGCACTACCTTCCTGTCTATCCCTCTGTGCGTCAGTAGTGTCATTAACTTGCTCCTATCTACCCTATCATATGCCTTTTCCAAATCTAGGAATACTAAATACAGCTCTCTTCCTACCTTTTTATTCCTCTCTATGACTTCCTTCATCACTAGCACATTTTCTAGGCCACCTCTCCCCTTCCTAAAACCACTCTGTTCCTCTCCGAGAACCCTTTTCTCCTCTATCCATTTCCTCAGCTTATCGTTTATCACCCACCCAAATGCTTTTGCCAGGGTGTTCATTACTGCGATGGGTCTGTAATTACCTATGTCCTCCCTTGACTTACCCCCTCCCTTGTGGATTAGAGTAATCCTACTTCTATTCCAATCCTGAGGCACTTCCCCCTCCTCCAGTATCTTCTTGAACAGCCCAGCTAGTGCCTGCCTAAGTGCCTCCCCTCCATACTTTATAAATTCCCCCAAGATTCCATCTGTCCCATCTGCTTTTCCTATCTTGATGGCTCTTACTGCTGATGCTATATCCTGTTCCTCTATCTCTATGCTCTCCATCTCCCTAACTTCACTGTATAGAGACAGGTATCCCATATGCTCTTCCTCTTCCCCCTTCCATATAATCCTATTCCAATAATCTTCTATCACGGGCACCACCTCCTCCTCGCTGCTTGCCTCCCTGCCATTCACCTTCACCTTAACCTCCTGGTGTGGACCTGTTCCACCCAGGTTCCTCCTTAACCGCCTCCAAGCTTCCTTTTCTCTCTCCCTCCGTGGCATGTTGCTCAGTGTTCTTGCCTGCTCTTCCTCCCACTTCCCTATCTTCTTTCTAATGGTTGACTGGGCCCCTTTCTTCGCCTCTACATACCTGTCCCACGCCTCTGCCCACTCTGCTTCGTACCTTCCTCCCATTTGCTTTGCCAGTCTAGCTAAGTTCCTTTGCTTCCTATTTTCCCTTTTTCTGTCTCCAATCGCCTTAGCTACCTCCTCATCCCACCATCCCTTCAGTTTTATTTTCCCTATCTTGAACTTCTTTACTCCAACGGACTTCATCGCCTGACGTTTTGTGTGTTCCTTAATGTCCCCTTCCCATTCGCTCACTGTCCTTTCTACCTCTTCTACCTCTCCTGGCATAGTTTCATCCATTTCTCTGCAGTAAGCTATCCAATCTGCATTCTTTATATCCCACTTTTCTTTCCAAACTTCCTTCTTTACTCCTGTGGTTTTCCTCGTCTTCCCGCATGTGATCTCTATTAAGACGTGGTCTGAAAAATCTACCTCTTAATTTTTCCATATTTTACAGCCCTGCTTCTCTACCTGATCGTTAACCAACACATAATCTATTGCAGACTCACTTCTATCTCTCCAGGTCACCGGGTCTTCTAACTCCCAGTTCTTGATCCTTAGGCTGGCCACACACGTGCAGTTTTAAGTGACAGTTATGACTGTTCAGTTATAACTGACACAGTTTAAACTGACGTCAGTTAAAAATGAAATGCACACACACACACAGTTCAATCCCTCAGTTTTTACCATGGATTCCGAGGAGTACGATCTTGCCGCTCTCGGTGTATTCTTTGTAATGCTACAAACAAATAGAAAAAAGAAAACTAAAAAGCGTAAACAGTGGTGCAAAAAGTGGTTATTAAGGCGAAATCAATGTTCTGATATTAAATTATTAAAGGAATTAAGTGAAGAACCAATTGATTTTCTCAATTATTTGCGCATGACTGAAAGAGTGTACCAAAAGTTGCTTTCGCTGGTTTCTCCTTTCATTAAAAAGAAAGATACAATAATGAGAAGAGCAATATCGCCACATGAAAGATTAACTGCTACCTTGAGGTTTCTAGCAACAGGACGGTCGTATGAGTGTCTCAAATTTTCCACAAGAATATCACCTCAATCTCTTGGAAAAATCATCCCAGAAACATGTAACATCTTGTACAAAGTTTTGGGGAAGTATATGCAGGTATGTATTTTATAAATGTATTTATTATGAGAAATGAGAACATAATCATATTTTATTGACAAACTGCATCTATTTCCAGAACGGTTTTACATAGATTTTTAAAGAAATACACTTTAATGTGACATTTAATATCAGCTAATTAAATTTTTTGTTAGCTAACACATTTACACATTAGGATCAAAGTGAGTAAAATAAGAGGATGATGTGACATTTAATCTCAGCTAATTTGAATTTCTGTTACCTAACTCCTTTATACATTAGGATCAAAATGAGTAAAATAATAGGATGCTGTGTTTTCCAGAGAAAGCAATGAGTTTTCGCTTCTGTCATGAGTGTCTGTACTTGAACCTTGCTCATATGTTGGAGACGGTGAAGGTGCGGGACATGGGGTACTAATAGGACTCTGGCTTGTTGATGAAGCATAATGATACATTGACGATGTGCTTAGATAACCCATTTCAGCCTCAAACAGTATGTCATTGATTTTTTTTCTGCAACGAGGGCCACACGTTTGTCTAGAGCTTTTAACCTCAGAGCAATAGTGCTTCCTATCAAATCATATCGGTCAGGTTGTTCCTTAGGTCTTTTGAAGTGGTCACGCATTGTAGTCAGCACTTCTGATGTCAGGTCATCATTTATCTTATTTCTTTTATTAGAACCAGGCCTTGAGGTTATTGGTTGTTTTGGTTGTGTTTGTGACACTTCTTGAACATCCGCAATTGTTGATGTAGACATTGTAGAGTCTTCAGCATCAAAATTCACTTCTTCAACTGGGAGTGGATTGTCATCAAATATCTGAAAAAGACACAAAATATATTAACAATATTAAGAAATTAGGAAAATATAAAATTTTAACTTATAAATATTTAAAAATTTTAAATTATACAAATTTTGTAACATTTTTGTATCCATGTTTGTTTCAGTTTCCCAACTCAGAGGAAAAATGGAAAGAGATTGCAACTTTGTTTGAGGAAAGATGGCATTTCCCCCACTGCATCGGTGCCATGGATGGCAAACATATTGAAATAATTCCCCCTCATAACTCTGGATCGTATTATTATAATTACAAAGCCAAACATAGTATGGTTCTTCTTGCTATAGTTGATGCCAAATACCAGTTCCTACTGGTTGATTTTGGAACTAATGGACGGATTTCTGATGGTGTTCTTCAGAATACATCGTTCTTTGAAAAGCTGGTGAACGAGAATTTACACATTCCTCAGTCTGACGATGTCAGTGACAACTTCAAAAATGTTCCATATGTCTTCGTTGCTGACGATGCATTTCCTCTCAGAACTAATATTTTGAAGCCATTCAGGCAAGGATTATTAGATTCAGCCAAAAAAGAGGTTTTTAACTATCGATTATCTCGAGCAAGGCATATTGTAGAGAATGTTTTTGGGATACTTGCTTCACGCTTCCGTATTTTTCAGTCCCCAATTAATTTAGAACCAGAGAATATTGAGAAAGTAGTAATGGGTACCTGTGCATTGCATAACTTTTTGATTGAACAACAATCTAGTACATACGCCCCTGTGAACCTTATGTATCAAGAAAATAATTATGATGGATCTGTTATTTCTAGTGGCTGCGATAGTTCACAATCAAATATGATTCCACTAAATCGTCGTAGTGGAAATATTTCTAATGACGCAAAAGAAGTCAGAGAACAATTTATGAACTACTTCATGAATGATGACAAAGTGCCATGGCAAATTAAACACATTTTAAAATACAAATAAATAATTTTGCTGGCTATAACCACCACAAAACGCAGGATTTCAATGTTAACTGATTGTCTGTTATTCAACAAAAACTGAAAGTGGGTGAAATGGGGCAATGATTTTTATACAATAATAATAGGCCTAATAATAATAAAATGAATTTCCTATCTTGTTTCTCTTACCTCTTCGTTTTCATTGTCCAGATTTGAACGTGACGTCCTTGGAGTATCTTGATCTTGCAGGAATTCAAGCAGGTAATGCAAGCAACGTACCGGCTTGTAGATGCTGTCTGTAGATGCTCCAGACTTCTTTGATGCCTCAACCTTCTTTTTCTCCTTGCGATAAGCACATCTCAAACTATTAATTTTCATTACGACAGACTTCTTGGTGGCACCAGGCTCAAGTTCCTCCAACTTCTTTACTAATTTGCTATAGGCAACATCTTTCTTTGTGCGGTCATGATATTCTTCGCTTTTAACTTGCCACAGGCAAGGTTCAGATCGATAGAGTTCAATGAATTCAACAATCACTTGGTTTTGTTTACGTGCCATCTCAACAAACTGCACTCACCGCTACCACCTGTAGAAATGAGAAGTTGAGAACTGTACAGTTACGAATCCCCACACACGCTCAGTTCAGTTACTCCTTTCAGTTAAAAATATGGAACATTGTATTTGTCTCAGTTTAACTGTAGTTTTGTTGAACTGACGAAATGAGCAACTGAGATACCCACACACGTGCAGTTTTAACTGACAGTTATAACTGAACAGTTATAACTGTCAGTTAAAACTGCACGTGTGTGGCCGGCTTTAGGTCCGTATCCTCAACAAACTCTAAAATCATCTGCCCGTTTCTGTTCACTACCTCCTCCATTAGCCCTATGTGCCCATTCAAGTCCCCCATTATTACCCATCTATTCCTCCCTACCTTTTCCTTAATGCTTTTCAGCGTCTCATACAACTTCTTATTCTCGTCATGATTCATTCGACCCTCACCTCCCATATACACCACAGTCACCCACCAGTCACTCTCCTTGATAATGATAACTATAAGGATATACAAATCAATAAACATAACATGACAAGATAAAATCGCACCGTTATAATAGGTTTTGATTCTTTTTGATTCCTTCATACGTCATTGATAAAGATTCAAATCCTTTATTGTGGGTTGGACTTTGATTCTATTGTTGTAATTCCCTTGTGGTGTTTATACTCTTCTGACAGTTCCTACTCTAATTATTACTATTATATATATATATATATATATATATATATATATATATATATATATATTTTTTTTATAATGGTGTTTAATGTTGATTATTATTAGTTAGTGAGTTTGTTTGTAATTATTAACATCTTTAATTGTATATATGTGTATAGCAGGTTATAGTCTTATGAAATAGTGGATTGCCAGTCATACACATTCACACACACACACACACGGTCCGCTAGCGTAGTGGTTAGCGCACTCGGCTCACAACCGAGGGGTTGTGAGTATTTGTGTGTAGTAAGTATTTGTGTGTTGTAAGTATTTGTGTGTGTATGTGTGTGTGATAACTTAACCTATAATACCACTCACAAATCCTTCTCTTCTTATGTTATTGATATAATATTTCCCTAAAACTTAAACATCCAATTCTCTCCCTCCCCCTACCTTCTCTCCATCTCTCCCTCCCCCTTACCCTATCTTCTCTCCATCCCTCCCCCCCTCCCTCCAGGCTCCAACGCCAATGGTAAGGCCTTGGTACTGGACGAGGAGACACATTCTGTACAGAGTCATGCAGCTAAAGTACAAGGAATTAAGGAAGTACTAGCCAGGGATCACATGAAGGTAAGGGAGAGAGAGAGAGAGAGAGAGAGAATTGTTGTTTTGATATATGAAATTATGAAATAAATCGGTTTTTTTACTACTGCTACTACTACTACACCCCCTCCTCCCCCCCTCAGGTTGCATTCTTTGGCCGTACATCTAATGGTAAAAGTACAGTAATCAATGCAATGATGGGAGACAAGATTCTGCCTTCGGGTATTGTACACACTACTAATTGTTTTCTACAGGTAAGAGTGTGTGTGTGTGTGTACGTGTACGTGTACGTGTACGTGTACGTGTGTGTGTGTGTGTGTGTACGTGTACGTGTACGTGTACGTGTGTGTGTACGTGTGTTGTATTATATAGTTGTATGTATAAGTATCTATATTTATCCAATTTTTTTATTACTATTCTATATATATATATTGCTATTATCACCTCTTGTGTGTGTGTGTGTGTATGTATATGTGTGTGTGTATGTGTATGTGAAAGAATATATATTTATTATTATATATATACACAGACAGACTAAATGCTATTATTATTATCATTCCTACAACCTAAACTACCTAACCTAACCTAATCACCACACCAACTCGTGCTCCCACAGGTCGAGGGAGTGGACGGCAACGAGCCTTACCTAACTACCGAAGGCTCGTTAGAGAAGCAGAGCATTAAGGGGATAGGCCAGTTAGCCCACGCACTCTGCAACAACAGACTGGGTGATTCCACTCTTGTTAGGATACACTGGCCCAAAGCAAGGTGTGTGTGTGTGTGTGTGTGTGGAAAGAAAGTGGAATGAAGACAGAGGAGGAGAAGAAGTTAATATATAGAGAAAAACAGTTGTATTATTATTATTATTATCCTTGATGTAATATTGATATACTTACCTTTCTACTCTCTCCCTCTCTCTCTCTCTCTCTCTCTCCATAGGTGTCCACTGCTCCGAGGTGACGTGGTTCTCGTAGAATCTCCCGGAATTGATGTTTCGGAAAGTTTAGACGATTGGATTGATAAACACACTCTGGATGCTGATGTGTTTGTCCTGGTGGCTAATTCTGAGTCCACGTTGATGAATACTGTAAGTTTAGTGGTGGTGGTAGTGGTAGTAGTGGTGGTAGTAGTAGTGGTAGTGGTAGTAATAATAATAATAATAATAATAATAATAACGAAAATAATAATAACATACATTAAAAAAACAATGAATAATAATAATAATAATATTTTTTTTTTTCTTTTTTTTTTTAATTATTACAGGAAAAGAATTTCTTCCATAAGGTTTCATCTCGTCTCTCAAAACCCAACATATTCATTCTGCAGAACCGCTGGGACATGGCGGCCTCAGAACCAGAATTCTTGAACCAAGTAAGCCAAATTATTATTATCATCATTATTATCATTATTATTGAGCGGTATGTGTTAATAATTGTAATGATTCTTATTTATGTGTGTAAGGTATGTGTGTATGTGTGTGTGTACGCATGTGTGTGTGCGTCTAATTATGTGTATTTTACCTTTCATTCTTAGCCTAATACTGAACAGGTAAGTTATTATTATTATTATTATTATGAATGCATTTTGCTTCTGTACGTATACACACACACACACACATGCACACAGTCATATATACGTACACAGATAATATTTTTCTATATTTATATGTATATGTATGTGTGTATTATTCGCTTTGTCTTACATAACATTAGTCTCATGCACTTAATCAAAATGTCTGATGAAGAAATGGAATTGTATGCTAACTATGTTAGTGCATGTATGGAACTTAAAGATCTTAAGCAAGAAGAGTCGGATGAGTTAGATGAGTTAGAGAACCTTAAAGTAGATGAACAGATTCACCAAGAAACTGTAAAGGATTTAAAGAGTAAGAAATTGGAAGTACTAAGTGGTAAAGAATCTGTATTTTCTCATGTTACTAAAGGTTCTAGTAGACATTCTAAAGCATTTAAGGCTTCCTCTGCATCATTACTAAGAAGGCAAGAAGCGGCAGCTAAATTGGCCATGCTTAAAGCGGAAATAGAACATCATGATAATGTAGCTGAGGCACAAGCGTTAGTGGCAAAGAGTACAGCTGAGGCACAGGCGTTAGTGGCAAAGAGTACAGCTGAGGCACAGGCGTTAGTGGCAAGGAGTACAGCTGAGGCACAGGCGTTAGTGGCAAAGAGTACAGCTGAGGCACAGGCGTTAGTGGCAGAGTACAGCTGAGGCACAGGCGTTAGTGGCAAGGAGTACAGCTGAGTTAGCCAAAAGAGAAAAAATGAGACATAGCAGCTGTCAGTGCAGAACTTGAAGCTCTAAATGAAGTTGAAGAGGATGATAGAGGGATGCTTCCAAGTGATGATGAAAGTGTAGGGAGGCAACAACATCTTCAACAATATTTAGAGGTACAAAGCAAAGATGTATCGCTACTGCAGTCTGATTCAGAGATAGATGAAGCCATGCCTCATAAATGTGTTACATTCTTCCCTAAACATGGATCTAAGGGTAAATCTCATAGTCTAATGAATGAGGAAGGATTAGGTGTTAGTAGAAGTACAAACGTTAATGCTCAAGCAATGAATCTCAACCCCTTAGCTCATAGTTTCATACCTCCTAGTAACTATACTCCTACTAATAATGTCAAACAGTCCTGTCAGTCTCTTTCCACTCCTGGTAGTAATCCTGTTACTTATATACCTGTTCAAGGATAGAGTTTACCTCCAATAGAGCCTCCAATTTTTAGTGGAGAACCCATGGAATTTCCACTCTGGATAAAAAAGTTTAAAACCTTTGTGGAAGCTAGGACAACTGATGCATCAGAGAGACTTGCATATCTTGACAAATATACAAGTGGTGAGGCAAAGGAAGCCATAAGAATGTTAATGTATTTAAATACTAACCAAGATTATGACACAGCAAAGAGAATTCTCTGGCAAAGATTTGGAAATGAAAGTGTAGTTGCCAATGCTTACATGAAAAGGTTGTCAGGATGGCCACAAATTCCTCAAGACGATGGTCCAGCCCTAATGAAGTTTTCAGATTTTTTAGAATGCTGTAGGGCAGCTATACATTCTATTCCTCACTTGTCATTCCTTAATGATCCCAGAGAACATAGGAAATTACTAACAAAACTTCCTAGATCTATAATTAATAGTTGGAATGCGAAAATAACAAAACATTGTTATAGCAGTTCTCAGTATGGGCCAGGGCAGTACCCACCCTTTGAAAGGTTTTGTAAATTCATCAACTCACAAGCTCATGCAGCATGTGATCCTTTTACTTCATACAATGCTGTGGTCATGGAAGCAAATGACAGTGGTAAAGGCAATGCAAGCTTGAACAGGAATAAGAGTAATAGGTCATATACCATGACTAAATTTAGAGGAAGTAAAGGTTTCATTACAAAACCATCTGAGGAAAGGACAGCTAGTTCCTTTAACAGTAAAGTAAATGTAGAGACTATGAAACAAGACTTTAAAGGAAAGGAAGGAAAGAGACAATTTTGTCGCTACTGTAAAGAGGAGCATGATTTAGAAAATTGTAAACTATTTGTAAAACTTGATCCTGATACAAAGTTTACATTTATCAAAGAAAAAAGATTATGTGCAGGATGTTTAAATTGGGGTCACATAAAGAAAGACTGTAGGAGAAAGAAATCATGTAAGGTATGTCAGAGATTCCATCCCACCGTTCTCCATAATGATGCTTTAAGATCTCAGACTCAAGAAAGACCAGAACGGGTAATTGATCTCAAGAAAAACGATGAAAGACCAGTTGTAATAAATGAGGTTAAGGTCAAACAGTCAGTTGCTGGAGACACACACAGTTTAATAGTACCAGTGTGGATGTACCAAGGAGGTAATGAAGGGAATAAAGTGTTAGTGTATGCATTGTTGGACAATCAATCTGATGCTTGCTTCGTGAAGCAAAGTCTCTTAGATGAGGTGGGAGTGAGTGGACCGCAAATTTCTTTGCAAACTTCCACAATAAATGGAGAAGAGACAATTGTGTGTAATAAAGTCTCTGGACTTATAATACGAGGCATCTATGATGAACGAGATATAGAGCTTCCACATGCATACTCTAGAGAGAATATCCCAGCACGACGAGATCAGATTCCTAGAAGGGAGACAGCAGAAGGGTGGTCCCACTTATCTCTAATTGCTTCTAAACTCATGCCATATAGGTCAGATGTAGAAATAGGACTATTGATTGGAGTGAATTGTAATGAAGCAATAGAGCACAGGGAAGTAATCACAGGGGAGTCTGGAGAGCCCTGTGGGATAAGAACAGAGTTAGGATGGGGCATCCAAGGAAGGGTTGCTGTTAGTCAAGGCTTAGAAGATAATATCCTGACAGTATTTAGAACATTTGTACAAGAGGTCGAGATAAATCAGGAAAAAAGGGTAAGCTTCTTAGTCGTTCCATCAAGGACTAAGGAGATAATAAATCCCTCCCAAGTACAAGATATGTTTGAGCTTGATTTCAATGAAAGGAAGTCAGCTGATGTTCTATTATCGTATGAAGACAAGAAGTTTATAAATAAAATGAAAGCTGGAGTACATCAGCTGGAAGACAGGCATTACGAGTTGCCTCTTCCTCTTAAAAACGACAATGTCAAGCGTCCAAACAATAAAACTTTGGCAGAGCATAGATTAATGAAGCTAAAAAACAGACTTGACAAAGATAAACAACACCATGATAACTATAAAGTGTTCTTGGATAATATGATAGATAAAGGCTATGCAGAGGTTGTGCCTAAGAAGGATCTAAATAAGGATGATGGTCAGGTTTGGTACATTCCACATCATGGAGTGTATCACTCTAAGAAACCAGGGAAACTCAGAGTGGTATTTGACTGCAGTGCAAACTATAAGAGTGAGTCTTTAAATGGCCATTTGTTACAGGGTCCAGACCTCACCAACAAATTGGTAGGGGTACTTTGCAGATTTAGGCAGGAACCTATTGCATTTGTTTGTGATATAGAAGCAATGTACCACCAAGTGAAGATGAATCCAGAACACAGGGACATGCTTAGGTTCCTTTGGTGGAAAAATGGTGATGTAACTAAAGAAATTGTTGAACACAGAATGACGGCTCACTTGTTTGGTGCTACATCGTCTCCAAGTGTTGCCAATTTTGCATTAAAGAAGGCTGCAGACGACCATGAATATCTGTGTGGTTCTGATGCAGCAAATTTTATAAGAACAGATTTTTATGTTGATGATGGCCTTAAGTCAGTGGCAACAGTGAATGAAGTCGTCACTCTGATGAAACAAAGCAAGGCAATATGTAGCATGGGAGGTTTCAACCTTCATAAGTTCTTGTCCAACAGTAGGGAAGTACTAGAAACGACATCCCCTCATGAAAGAGTGAATGTTGTTAAGAATTTAGATCTTAGTAAAGAAACACTGCCCATGGAAAGAACTCTGGGAATTCAATGGTGTATAGAGTCTGACACTTTTCAATTTAAAATACAGTTGAAAGATAAGACACTCACAATAAGAGGTATGTTGTCCACTGTGAACTCTGTATATGACCCGTTAGGTCTAGTGTCACCTTTTATTCTTGTGGGCAAACAAATCCTTCAAGAATTATGCAAACATGGGTCTAGTTGGGAAGATGAGGTGACAGATAATGTCAGATATAAATGGGTAAAATGGAGAGATAAGCTGCACAAGTTGAAAGGGCCTCTGAATACCTAGATGCTATAAATGTGAGTCATTTGAAGAAATCTTATGGTCAATGATGATGTTATTGTAAAGGATCACAATCTGCCAAGAAACTGTTGGAGATTGGGTAGAGTCATAGAAGCTTTGCCTGATAATGACGGTCTTGTAAGAAAGGTAAAGCTTGTGATGGCAGATTTTAATATTGACAATCAGAGAAAACGTACAAGATATGTAAACATAATGGAAAGACCTATCCACAGTCTTGTTCTCTTGGTAGAATGTGATAATGGTGAAGACCAGGGTATCCCCGCCAAGGAGCCTTTGTAATTCAAGTGCCTTATGATGTGCCAGTATTAGTTTTAAGACAAATTGTCTTTTAGTTTATAAGGTAAATTGTTGCACAATTTAGGGGAGCCATGTAACTGTATGTATATTTTATCATTCCTTTGTTGATCTCATTTATATAAAGATATTTAGAAGGTTCAAATACTGTAAAGAAGGATTAGTAGATGCCTTGTTGTTTCATGGTAAAGGCGATCACATTGCTTATAGAGACTTGTTCACGTCACTCATTGCTGACAGCAGAAGTGTGCTCGCAGGATGTGATCGAGGTGAGATCTGTTTATTTCTTATATATTGTGGTATAAATTGACTGTTATGATGATTTATTGATTGTAAGCATTACTTGAAGTGTATGACAATGCCATGAGAATGTATGTGTATTCGTTCTGTGACTGGAAATGCATATTTTCAGTTCTTTACAACATGGTAGAGCCAGCCAGACATGGCATAGCCAGACATGGTTATGAAAATAGAGGACTGAGCTTCAATAAACGTCATCGGGAAATACGGGTTTCTGTTCACCCCGGTGAGGAAGCATGTCCTGCCATGCCTGTAAAACAGTTCACATTAATTAGAAGCCTGCGAAAGCCGCTACAATACTTTTGTAAATGAAAATATTGAAATATGTACTGTCCAGCTAAAACTTAAGACTAAATTAATCATCTCCGTCATCTACAGACCAAACACTAAATATGTTGCAGTGGAAGAGTTCACTCTTACATTACATGACATCTTAACCCAGAACCTATTCATGAGAAACAACACAATTCTTCTTGGAGACCTTAATATCAATCTCTTAGAACATGCTTCCCATCAACCAAATAATAACTTTCTGAATACCATGCAAGCTCTGAACTATTTCCCACATATATCTCGCCCGACCAGATTTCCTGACAATCCTAACCTTGGGCAGCCCTCACTTCTTGACCATATTTGGTCGAATTATACTCCACTTTCAACCTCAGGAATCATTCACTATCCAATATCTGATCATCTCCCAATCTTCCTAAATATATCCCTAATGTCCAACCCATAAAATAACTTATAGGATTTCTGACACACTGAAGCAGTTTGTTTACATCAACTCTAGCCTCAATCAACTGGAATGACATCCTCATTTCTAATGACATCGATGGAAACTTTGAAAAATTTGTTAGAATCCTTCAAAACCTATACAATAAACATTTTCCCATAGTTACTAAATTTGTGTCAGCCAAAAGACTCAGTAATCCTTGGTTAACACCTGGTATACTAACCTCTATCAAATTCAAAAGCAATCTCTTCAAACTGTACAAGCTAGGGACTATAAACCACAACACATACACGTAATACCGAAATAGAGTGACACAAATAACAAGGACAGCCAAAACTAATTACTATATGAACATTTTTAGTAATTTCAAGAATAACACAGATAATTTGGCAGACCATTAATGAATTATCCGGTAAACAATCATCAAGAACAACAATTTCTAACTTACATCTAAACAACACAACGTATAACAACCCTCAACAAATTGCGGAAGCCCTCAATGTACATTTCAGTGGTAGCAACCAAACTTAATAAAGAGCTACCACCAGCAAATATGAATGCCACTGACTTTTTGCAAGGCAATTATCCAAACTCTATGTCTGTCCCACCAATTACCCCAGAGGACATTACTAAAGCTATAATAGCTCTAAAAAACAAGAAATCAAATGTTGAAGAAATTCCTATCTCATTATTAAAACGTAATTGTGCACAGTTTGCCGACCCTATTACTTTACTTTTCAACCAATCAATTACCACTGGAATATTTCCTACAACCCTCAAAAAGGCTAACGTCACCCCCATCCATAAGTCTGGTCCTACAACTGACCCGAATAACTACCGCCCTATCTCTACACTGTCTGCCCTCTCTAAAATATTTGAAACCCTAATAAAAGACAAACTAATGTCATACCTTCAAAAAAACAAAATATTGAGTGACTCCCAGTATGGATTCAGACCAGGCCTAAACACTTATCATGCTCTCAGTCAATTCTCCTCTCACCTTTATTCAGCTCTTGATGATAAATTATCTGTCCTAGCAATCTTTGTTGACTTCTCCAAAGCCTTTGATACAGTTAACCACAACATTCTTCTCCACAAATTGCACCATTACGGCATAAGAGGCACAGTACACTCCTGGTTTAAGACCTATTTATCTGATAGAACCCAATGCACACTCCTTGAAGGTTATAAATCCTCAGCAAGTAAAATTTGTACTGGTGTCCCACAAGGAAGTGTCCTGGGGCCCATACTGTTCCTTATCTACATCAATGATATTGTCAATGTATTTTCACATGCAGATACCATCCTCTTTGCTGATGACATGACCCTCCATTTCACAGGCCTAAATAATAACATATTGTTCCATGCAGCTAATGTAGACCTTGACAAACTAAATAACTGGTGTTTGAGTAATAGACTTACCATCAACAGCAACAAAACACATTTTATGATATTTTCAAATAGAGTTGATGACAATTTCCCAGAACTAAAAATAAAAACAATTATATAGCCAGAACCAACAAACTTAAATTCTTAGGAGTAACTTTTGATGAAAACCTAACATTTAAATTTCATACAAATAACATATCCCAAAAACTTTCAAGGTGCACTGCCATGCTTTATAAAGTAAGAGATTTTAAGCCCAGTGAAGTACTAAAAGCACTGTACTATGCCCATATATATCCTCATCTGCAATACTGTAACCCAATTTGGAGTATCACCCAAGCCACACATCTAAAATGCATAAACCTAATTCATAAAAAGATTATCCGCATTATCACAAAGAGCTCGTACCTTGAACACACGGCTCCACTCTTTAAAGATACAAAAATTTTAAGACTTGAAGACATAACAAAACTCTCTATTGCAACTTCTATGTACAATAATCAAATTAATGTCTCCCTTCCCATGCATGATTATACCACACGACACAGAGAACGCCTATGTATACCCACCCATCGCCTCAGCATCTTCCGTCGCTCAACTATGTACTTAGGCCCTCTAATATGGAATTCATTACCTCAACAAATTAAAAGTGTCAACTCTCTTTACAAATTTAAAAGTAGGCTCAAGAATCATCTCCTGGATGCATATTAACCAATGTTTTTCTTATATATCTTCCTTAACATTCCCAGATATGTCTCATCATAAACATCTATGATCACCATCGTCACCACTTCCATATCATTTTACCCCTTCTAGACAACTTATCCATTTCATACACCCATCTTATTACACTTACCTCATATGTGTAACACAATTTATCACGAAACTCTTTATCTTACTTCCTTATTTTAGAACATTATATTAGATCTATCTATTAGCAAATTTAGTTATTATTATATCTATGTATCTTAGATTTAAAACATAAATCTACTTCCTTTTCCCTTTGCCTGAAAAGCTTTGCTTATATAAAGGCTAGCCCATTATGTGTAAAAATAACGCAATGTATCTCAAACCTAGGCTATAATAAAGTGTTTAAAGTGTTTATTCCACAAGCTCTTCAAAGTAGTTTCTCCTCCCATCCACGACTACCACGACCACTTTCTGTTTGTATGCATTCCCTTCTCTTTCACACTCCCTTTCCTGATTGAAATGTCCTCCCTTTCCATACTCATTTTTTTCCACCATGGCTTATACCCTCTCCCTTAATTTGCTCTTCTGCCCTTCCTTATTCTTCCAAGTCTGATACACCAACTTACATCTTACAAACCCTTTTTCTGGAACACTTTACTACCCTTTGTATGACTTGTAACGCCCTCCTCTCTGTACCACACATTCTACTTTTCTGTCCTTGATACACTACTGCTTTCCCTCACTTAAGTCACCTATCTCAACCTCCCTTCTACACTGCCTTAATGATATTCTCACACAATCAACACATTTCCACTTACACAACATACTTTCCTTCCTACAACAAATACACATCCTCCATTTGATCTAATCCTTTAACTATAACTAATTGTTCTTTCCTTCCCCATAATTTGCCTTACCATCACCTCTACTATACCGTCTACCTTTTAGATTAACATAGCGCCATATCACCTTACATGTCTGGCGCTTCCTCCTTTTTGCATTAACTAACTAACTAACTAACAAGAAAAAATAGCATAAAGGAATTTGCTTGAACGATACAAAAAAGTACAGTTTTCCTCAGAGAAGTATAGATACTTGGAATGGACTGAAGGAAGAGGAGATAATGGCAAAGAATGTACATCAACTGAAGGAAAAACTGTACAAATATAGATACGGAGACATGACCACACGAGTGTAGCTCAGGCCCTGTATACTACAACTAGGTAAAAACACACACAGACACACACACACACACACACACACAAACTCATTGTTTTTTCCCCTGGTAGACTCGTCTCTGTTGAGTGAAATATTAGACATTATAGTGGTGGTGTTGGTGGTGGTGGTGGATGTGGTGGTGAGGGTGGGGACGCTGCTGGTGTCCTCTCCTCCTCATCCACCTCCCACCGTGTCTGTCCTCTGTGCACCCGTGTTCGTGGTGACCAGCTCTTGCATCACTAAAACATTGTAATTATCAGAATAGGAAATGACATATAGTATATATATATATATATATATATATATATATATATATATATATATATATATATATATATATATATATATATATATATATATATATATATATATATATAATTTTTAGATGCATTTTTCACATGGGTAAATATGACTTGACACAGTTTATATTTTCAACTTACAAGGTTTTCAATTTTCAAACCATTCACAAGTATTTTCTGTTACTAATTATTTACAAGACTATAAGAAATTGTCATGGAACACAACCGTTCAGACTAATGGATGCCTCACATAACATTGGAGGTAATAATGTTAATTTAATCTGCCCACAATTCAGAACAACACTTTTTAAAAATAGCAAGTTATGTTCCGGTCCTCAACTTTGGAATTCATTGCAGACAGAAATCAAAGTTCTAATTAACAATAGTAATTTGTCAACATCTAAAAGCTCAATAAAAACTTATTTGTATTCTTTGCAACATATTTAGTATGATTATTGTAAATTTATTTTTTATCATATGTTTATTTTAAGTATACTCTTTCCAACATATTTAGTATGTTTACTGTAAATATTATTATTACCAACATACTGTGTATTGCAACCACACTGTCCCCTTAATATAAAACTGTCTGTCAGGGAACTTTGGCTCGACGGGCCCTGCCAAAAATTTCAATATATATATGTATATAAATGTGTAAAATGTTAAATGGCAATAAACTTTACTCAGTCTTTTTCTCTTTTCTTTACAAAGTAATAACCAAATTAATACTGTTCAATAAAAATGTCATTAAAAATATGAACCAAAATATAAAAGAATACACAACACCATTTACAGAAACAAATTTAAATGAGAAAATAAAATCAAAACCTAAAATTGTAAGATTAAACGAGTACTTACCAAGTATGAAGTTTGATCGTAATTTCACGAACATTTAACGACGTCACAGTGGTGCACAATGAGAGGCTCTACTACCATTCCACCATCAGTCAGTTTAGAGAGTAGGTTTTAGGAAGCAGCCACCAACTACCGCTGAGAGCCCATGCCACAAAGTGAACTCGGTGAATAGATGGGGCAGGGAGGGAGGGCATTGTGCACCACTGTGACGTCGTTAAATGTTCGTGAAATTACGATCAAACTTCATACTTGGTAAGTACTCGTTTAATCTTACAATTTCACATCACAATATTTAACTGACATCACAGCGGTACCCAATGAGAGCTTTAGAGAGGTTCCTAAAACCTACCAAATCACACAAAATTCAGAAAAAGGGTCAGTATGGAGCCGTGAAAAAGAAAGTCCATAGGAACAAAGTAAAGCACAACACTGTAATTCAGAAGATAGAAAACATTAACAACTATCAAAAAAATAGTGAAACACAGTCTCACAGGAACATGGAAAGAAAAATCACCCATCACCCATACCAAAAATGGGGTCAAAGAACCCTCACATTAAACCCTGAGCAGAGGAAAAGGCCAAACATTATATGACAAAATTGCCCTCGCAAACTGTCCATGCTGAGTGATGGGCTTCCGGTAGTGTTGCGTAAAGGTTGACTCCCTGGCCCAACCAATGGTGGAGACACTCGTGAATAACGGCAAAACCAGGGCTGCCTTGCTGGACGATGCGGACCTAGTCGAATGGGGACAAAATATAGTAAGGTCAATGCCAGCAGCCCCCATCACATCTCTCGCCCAACGATGCAAAGTATCACGAGAGGCCAACCATACTGGAGGTCGTGTCGTCAAGAAAAACCCAGTAAGCGCCCCTCAGAAGGTCGTCGTCCTATCAAGATAATGTTTCATGATGTGCACAACGCATAAGCAGTTGTCATGCGGGTAAGCCTCAAAGACTACCCTTGACAGAAGGACCCCAGGACGGGAAGTTTTCACCAGATCGCCAATCCCAAAAACAACCTGAGTCTCAGAGACAAACAAATTTCATGTGTTCAGCAAATGCAAGATCTGACCACGTTGGCCAGTCAACAAGAACATAAGAACGACCAATTTTATGGATAACTGAGGAAAGGACAAATCCTCCGTGGGACCCAGACTGCAGATATTCATCCAGAACTAGCTGAGGATCCCAAGTCATGAAACGGGAAACTAAAGGATGTTGGCCTGCAGGACGTCCATCAAAAGTAGCAACTGCAGAGATGCCAGACCGGATAGTGTTCATAGAGCTGTACCCACGGCCTGTCCCCCGTTTAAATTCTGACAAAAGATAGTCCAAAAGGGCATTCACAGGTGGTTGAAATGGATCCACTTCCCTGCCGAGGCAAAATGACAGCCAGCTGTTGATACGCGGCCCATATTGAGCCTTAATGCTAGATCTCCAGGACCAAAGGATAAACCGGGCAACCTCCATCGAAAGGCCTCGACGTGTGAACGCTGCCCGGAGAGCACCATCGCTGTCAAGACCAACTCCCGAGTCCGAGGGTGTGCAAGAGTTAGCTGTTACGATAAGAGCAAAGGACAGCGTGGAAGCAAGACTGGATCGGCTGCCAACATCTGAAGGGCTGCCGGAAACCACACCTGAGTTGGCCACAGCGGGAAAATCATCAGCGCCGTCGCCCCGTAGTCCTGCAGTTTCCGGAGAGCCCTGGATATCACACTGAAAGGTGGAAAGCATATAAACTCTTCCCACCCCAATCCAAGGTAAAGGCATTAATGCACATAGCAGATGGGTCTGGCCTCCAAGAAACATAGTTAGGTAACTGAGCATTTATCTGTGTAGCAAAAAGATTGATATCAGGAGTATAAAAATGCTGACAAACCATCCTGAAAAAACGCGGCTGTAACATCCACTCACCATCCATCCTGCTGACTCTAGACTCCGTGTCTGCTGTCATATTGTATAAGCCCTGTACATGCTGTGCCGACAAGGTAATACCCCTAGAAGCAGCCCACTCAAAAAACTGTTCTGTAAAAGCATGAAGTGTAGGTCGTGTGCTACCACAACGATCAATCCATGCAACCGCAGTGGTGTTGTCAGAGCGAAGCCTAATATGAGAGCCATTCTTATCTCGACAAAGTGACTGCAAGCCCAACAGAATGGCCCTTAACTCCAAAGAGTTTAAATGATCCAGCTCCTTGTGGGCCCAGTGACCTCCAGTTGTAGAGTCCCCCATCGAAGCACCCCAGCCAGTCAGGTAGGCATCTGTAAACAGCTGACATGTTGGAGAAGGAGAGCGGAGCGACCTCTCCTGAAAAACTACATTAGTCACTCACCAAGTGACTAATTCCCGGCCATGAGCATCTCAAACAACGCAGGAATTATAATTGCCATAGGACCGAGAGAGATCCCTGATACGAATAATCTCCAGGTACCTGTAACGGAGAGGAGCTAACTCTACAGCAGGGCCAGAAGCCACCGTCAAACCAATAAAAGAGGACAAGTCTTGTAAGGTGATATCTCTGTTGAGGAGGAGCAAACCTTTTTCCCTGATGCGCTCCCTCCTACAGGAGGGCAAAGTCAAGGAAACAGAGTCAAGAACCACATCAAGGAATGTAACCCTCTGGGTAGACTCCAGGACCGACTTCCGCACATTGATGGTGAGATCCAGAGAATGAAAGAAGTGCAAGGCATAGCCCACCTGGGCCCGCGAGGCCTCTACCAATGAAGCAATAAAAAGACAGTCATCTAAATAACAAACTACAACCATTCCAAGGGACCGAAGGTGGGAGAGGACAGGTTTCAGTAACTTTGTAAAGGTGTGAGGAGCAGAAGTTAACCCCTGAGGGAGACAAGTAAATCTAAAAGCACGGCCCTTCCACCAAAACTGAAGCCACTTCCTATCCTCAGACCTAACATAAACTGAATAATAGGCGTCCTTGAAATCAACTGTAACAAAAAAACAGTTAGGGAGGATTAAAGGAATCACATCCTTCAGAGTGTCCATCTTAAAATGAATATAAGGTACATGAACATTAAGGTCCATCAAGTTTAGGATAACCCTCGCCGGCCCGAACCGGCTTTATAATGGGAAACAAAACCATGATCTTTCTCCTGCTACAACTCCCTTCCACCTTCCTACTACTACTCACACACTCACTCTATACTATAATGTGTATTAGAGTCAACCACCTCTACTTCCCTTACTTTCAAAAACCATCACCTCACTTTTCACAACATTCACTTTGATCTTCCTTCTCCTACACACATACATTATAACATTCATTCATCATTCTGTAGTTTCTCTTCACTCTCTACAAACTGGTGTGTCACCGTAAAACCAACAATTGCAACAGTTATTCAAAGATCATGATAACCATTACATTATCAAGGAAGGAAAACGATATAGAGAACACATAATTGCATCATAAATGAAGAATGTTTTTTTCGAGTTTACCAGAAGGGAAAAGTGAACTGAAATTGTTATAATTCACAAGAAATGTTTTTTTTTCTCTCCTACCTTGTGTTTTCATTCATTAGCCTTGATGACACAGCGATCCATTTTGTCCATGTTGATACATCCGTCCTCTGCCTTCCATCCTTGAGGTGCCTCGTGCAGGGTGTGGATCACTTGCATCTGTCCTCTTGATAGTTCTGTAATGGCATCAGTTATTAGCGAGTGTCTAAAGTTACTTCCCCAGACTCACACTCAACACACACACACAGATAAAGGGAACAATATACCATAATTCATAGCTTGTTAACACACATTTTATGCAGTTACTGGATGGAACTATGAATTCTCTTTTTTTTCTTCTACATTAAACTTCACAATGTTTGACACAATCAACATCTGATTTCTATAAGTTGTCAAAGCTTTTTCTTCTTCTATTCTTATGAAAAAAATCATGATTGAATTATTAATGTAATGTATTATTATTTGGAGAGTAAGATAAAGGTTGTGTGTTCAATCCTGGCTCACGGCAGCTTCTTGCTGAGAGGAACAGATCTCTCTCACTAACTCTAGCAGAGCTATGTGGTCTTAGCTACCTAGCTTGGGGAATTTGTAATCTTTGATCCTATCTAGCCTACCAAGCTGACATCTTCCTAAAGAGAGTAGTGGAGACCAAGCACTCCTACACACCCATGCATGCACATAAGCTGCTCTCACTGCTCCCCTAGAAGAGAAGAGCTTTTTAAACATTGTACCACACATTGTACCACACTCCCTCACACCCACAACACTGTCCTTGTTACACTTTCTCACTTCATCATATCTCTGATCTTTTTCAGGGAATGGTGGGATCACATCTGCTTTTCTGGTTACAGTGGTTCCATATTCTAGAAAAGCTGAGGTGATCCAACCCTTCCTTGATCAATGTAAACAACACTTATGGAAAAGAGAAATGTGATCCGCTTTAGCCTAACAAGGATAACGTTGTGTGTATGTATGTGTGTGTGCTGGCTGTCGCACCTTACACTTACTCTACTAAACTCTCTACCAACATAACAATAAACTCCACCACCACAGAACACACAATTCAACTCCTTAGTATGATCTATTTATCTATAGTTTCTGCAGCTTCCTTCCATCCTTGAACGTCCACCAAAGGATATGAACACGGCACAAGAGCCTCCACCTCACCCTATCCACACTGCTAGTTCAATCCCTCACCCTGTATCAGCAACTCTTTCATGCATGTACTCCTTCACTCTATCCTTCCATCTTACAACTGGCCTTCCTCTCCTCTAGGACTCAAAATTCCACTCCCATACACTTTCTTCACAAACTATTCACTCCTCTTTCTTTCCAGACGACCCAACCATTTCAAAGTATTTTCATCACCTATTCAACAGCTTCCCTTGGCCTTGCCGTCCCATCCTATCATGCCACACACACGTCCTTCTAGTTGACGCCTTCCTACATCACTCCTTAGTTCTCGGGTCAGATAAGCAGGTCACCTCCGCACCTCAAGCAGCGTGAGAGGACAACAAACAGGACTCCCAAGAAGGGAACACAGCACAGTGGAGGCAGCACACAGCACAAGGAGAGTTAGTCACCACAGGGAAGGGTTGGTGAGTGTGGTGGAAGCCTGGAGCCTATTGGTCATCAGCTTGGTGGGGAGAGGATACAGTCTGGGCTAATTGGCAATTAAGTTATCCAAGGAAGCTTAATAGACGTAATTTCCTCTCCTCTCCTTCCTCCTCACCAACGCTGTCCACTGTAAAAGGAAAAACAATTACTCTTAGCCATTGTTACACTGTGGCTTGTAAATATTGTACTACATTCTCTCTCTCTCTCTCTCTCTCTCTCTCTCTCTTTCTCTTTCTCTGAGGAGGGCAGAGCAGCCTTCACAAGATACCTCAACAATGTCTAACTATACTCCAGTAGATATATTTGTATAGTTTATAGATTAACTTCACCTTTCACAGTATTTTGAAAGTATCTGAAAAAAATAAATTAATGTTCCCAAGTGTCCCCATTCTTGCCTTGCCTATTAGTACTCATAATTTTGCACATTCTAAAATAAATAAATGATATATATCGGTATAACTATTTCTTGGTAACCTAAGTATCACTAGGTATGAAAATAATTGAATGTGTAATGACTCAGAGTAAGTAGTGATGCATGGTTTATTGGTAACAGTGACCTCCCCTTGATGCGACTCACAGAGAGGGTCACAGCAAAGGTCACAGAGAGGGTTACATAGAGGGTCACAGAGAGGATCACACATCCACTATTGCCACAGTGGCCTAGATGTGCCGCCTTCCTAACACAACACACACACACACACGCACATGAATACACTGTACTGTTTCATCTAGTGAGCCTACAAACACCCCAACTTTAGTCTTTCTTATAATGACACATTGTATTTCTTTGCTTTCTTTGTTGAGAGTAGATGTTCTTCAATACATATACCTTTGCCAATGATGTATAGTAGAAAATGTTATGGCAGCGTGTGGGTGATCTTTGGCCACTCAGAGGTCATTCCATAGAAAAGGTAGTCAATAGGAAGCTTTAAAAGACAGTTGGGTCAGAGTATGGAAATCCTGCTTGTCGCCAGACCCCGTAAAGAAGACAGTAGGAGAAATAAAGACATGGCAGGGAAGTCCAATTTAGTATGAGAGGTGTCTTGACACTCCTCTTTTGAAAGAGTTTAAGTCATAGGCAGGTGGAAAAACAAACAAAGGAAGAGAGTTCCAGAGTTTACCAGTGTAAAGGATGAAAGAGTGAAGATACTGGTTAACTCTTACATTAGGAAGATGGACAGAATAAGGATGAGAAGAAGTAGAAAGTCTTGTGCAGCGAGGCTGCGGAAGGGGTGGAGGCATGCAGTTAGCAAGTTCAGAAGAGCAGTCAGCATGAAAATAGCAGTAGAAGATAGATAAAGATGCAACATTGTGGCGGTGACTTAGAGTTTAATGAGCAACCATGTATGTAGAATATTTTTTTTAGAAAGAATTACAAAAGGAATACAAACAGCAAGAGACTAAACTACCCTAACTATTATTAGAGAAAGGATAGAACAGTAGAAAACTCCTCCCCAACCATCCTTCCTCCAGCCCAGACTCAACACAAGAGAAGAGATACCAAATAGTATTGAAAAATTACCGAGAATTCAGAGGACAATGAAAAGAATGCCGGTTCTGGAGAGTTACAACACTACCTTACGTCATCCTCATTTCATCTTATATCAGAGTTTAAATGTATAAAATGAAGTAAGGTAATTATGATATGCTGACAACACAAGTATTCAAGAAGTGTTCAGAAAGCCTTGAGACTCACCCTGCGTTGTGGTGGTGGTGGTGATGGTGGTGGCTCTGCACACATTCTTAAACCTTCTGCTCTCTCCTTATGGGTATGTTCAGTGCCATTGGTCATCTCACAGTAAGCTTTAGTATCAAACTGAATCCACTCGGCTGAAAGCAAATGTAATGGCAAAGTAATGTAATGAGTCTTACCTTGTGAAATTTCAACCTATAATTATAATGCAAGATTCATAAACCACACAAAGTAGTACCATGAATCCATCTATTTTAATCAACACAAAACAATTTAGTACAGAGTCTAGAAATGAAGTAGCCATTACAGATCAAACAACAACACAATCTGATACTATATTTGACTGAGAAATTTACCCTACAAAGATAGGTTAAAACATCTTAATCTCCACTCCCTAGAGAGAAGGAGGGCAAGAGGGGATATGATTGAGGTTTTCAAATGAGTAATAGGAATTAATAAGGGAAACATTGATCAGGTTTTATAAATTAGTAGTCAGAATAGGACACGTGGAAATGGGTACAAGCTAGAAAAACTTAGATTCAGGACAGACCTAGGTAGATATTGGTTCACTAACAGAGTGGTGAATGATTGGAATAGGCTGGGTAGACACGTAGTAAGTGGTGAGTCAATAGGTAGCTTTAAAAGACGGTTGGATGAGAGTATGGATAGGGATGACAGGTAGGATTGATAAATATTGGATTATTCCAAGGGTGGGGGACAAGGAACTGCCTCGTGTAGGTCATTAACTGGCCTCTTGCAGCCTCATCATTTCTTATGTTCTTATGCTAACTATAATAACTGCTGCCACTCTCAACACACAAACATCATTATTATCATCATTACAACCATCTTATTTCAACTATAATAACTGCTGCCACTCTCAACACACACACAAACATCATTATTATCATCATTACAACCATCTTATTTCAACTATAATAACTGCTGCCACTCTCAACACACAAACATCATTATTATCATCATTACAATCATCTTATTTCAACTATAATAACTGCTGCCACTCTCAACACACAAACATCATTATTATCATCATTACAATCATCTTATTTCAACTATAATAACTGCTGCCACTCTCAACACACAAACATCATTATTATCATCATTACAATCATCTTATTTCAACTATAATAACTGCTGCCACTCTCAACACACAGACATCATTATTATCATCATTACAACCATCTTATTTCAACTATAATAACTGCTGCCACTCTCAACACACAGACATCATTATTATCATCATTACAACCATCTTATTTCAACTATAATAACTGCTGCCACTCTCAACACACACACAAACATCATTATTATCATCATTACAATCATCTTATTTCAACTATAATAACTGCTGCCACTCTCAACACACAACCATCATTATTATCATCATAACAATCATCTTATTTCAACTATAATAACTGCTTCCACTCTCAACACACACACAAACATCATTATTATCATCATTACAATCACCTTATTTCAACTATAATAACTGCTGCCACTCTCAACACACAACCATCATTATTATCATCATAACAATCATCTTATTTCAACTATAATAACTGCTGCCACTCTCAACACACACACAGACATCATTATTATCATCATTACAACCATCTTATTTCAACTATAATAACTGCTGCCACTCTCAACACACACACAAACATCATTATTATCATCATTACAACCATCTTATTTCAACTATAATAACTGCTGCCACTCTCAACACACACACAAACATCATTATTATCATCATTACAACCATCTTATTTCAACTATAATAACTGCTGCCACTCTCAACACACACACAAACATCATTATTATCATCATTACAATCATCTTATTTCAACTATAATAACTGCTGCCACTCTCAACACACACACAAACATCATTATTATCATCATTACAACCATCTTATTTCAACTATAATAACTGCTGTCACTCTCAACACACACAAACATCATTATTATCATCATTACAATCATCTTATTTCAACTATAATAACTGCTGCCACTCTCAACACACACACAGACATCATTATTATCATCATTACAATCATCTTATTTCAACTATAATAACTGCTGCCACTCTCAACACACAGACATCATTATTATCATCATTACAATCATCTTATTTCAACTATAATAACTGCTGCCACTCTCAACACACAAACATCATTATTATCATCATTACAACCATCTTATTTCAACTATAATAACTGCTGCCACTCTCTACACACACACAAACATCATTATTATCATCATTACAATCCTCTTATTTCAACTATAATAACTGCTGCCACTCTCAACACACAGACATCATTATTATCATCATTACAATCATCTTATTTCAACTATAATAACTGCTGCCACTCTCTACATACAAACATCATTATTATCATCATTACAACCATCTTATTTCAACTATAATAACTGCTGCCACTCTCAACACACACACAAACATCATTATTATCATCATTACAATCATCTTATTTCAACTATAATAACTGCTGCCACTCTCAACACACACACAGACATCATTATTATCATCATTACAATCATCTTATTTCAACTATAATAACTGCTGCCACTCTCAACACACACACAGACATCATTATTATCATCATTACAATCATCTTATTTCAACTATAATAACTGCTGCCACTCTCAACACACAAACATCATTATTATCATCATTACAACCATCTTATTTCAACTATAATAACTGCTGCCACTCTCAACACACACAAAGACATCATTATTATCATCATTACAATCATCTTATTTCAACTATAATAACTGCTGCCACTCTCAACACACACAGACATCATTATTATCATCATTACAACCATCTTATTTCAACTATAATAACTGCTGCCACTCTCAACACACACAAACATCATTATTATCATCATTACAATCATCTTATTTCAACTATAATAACTGCTGCCACTCTCAACACACACACAAACATCATTATTATCATCATTACAACCATCTTATTTCAACTATAATAACTGCTGCCACTCTCAACACACAAACATCATTATTATCATCATTACAACCATCTTATTTCAACTATAATAACTGCTGCCACTCTCAACACACAAACATCATTATTATCATCATTACAATCATCTTATTTCAACTATAATAACTGCTGCCACTCTCAACACACACACAGACATCATTATTATCATCTTATTTCAACTATAATAACTGCTGCCACTCTCAACACACACACAGACATCATTATTATCATCATTACAATCATCTTATTTCAACTATAATAACTGCTGCCACTCTCAACACACACAGACATCATTATTATCATCATTACAATCATCTTATTTCAACTATAATAACTGCTGCCACTCTCAACACACACAAACATCATTATTATCATCATTACAACCATCTTATTTCAACTATAATAACTGCTGCCACTCTCAACACACACAGACATCATTATTATCATCATTACAATCATCTTATTTCAACTATAATAACTGCTGCCACTCTCAACACACACAGACATCATTATTATCATCATTACAATCATCTTATTTCAACTATAATAACTGCTGCCACTCTCAACACACACACAGACATCATTATTATCATCATTACAATCATCTTATTTCAACTATAATAACTGCTGCCACTCTCTACACACACACAGACATCATTATTATCATCATTACAATCATCTTATTTCAACTATAATAACTGCTGCCACTCTCAACACACACACAGACATCATTATTATCATCATTACAACCATCTTATTTCAACTATAATAACTGCTGCCACTCTCAACACACAAACATCATTATTATCATCATTACAATCATCTTATTTCAACTATAATAACTGCTGCCACTCTCAACACACAAACATCATTATTATCATCATTACAATCATCTTATTTCAACTATAATAACTGCTGCCACTCTCAACACACACACAAACATCATTATTATCATCATTACAACCATCTTATTTCAACTATAATAACTGCTGCCACTCTCAACACACACACAAACATCATTATTATCATCATTACAATCATCTTATTTCAACTATAATAACTGCTGCCACTCTCAACACACACAGACATCATTATTGTCATCAATACAATCATCTTATTTCAACTATAATAACTGCTGCCACTCTCAACACACAAACATCATTATTATCATCATTACAACCATCTTATTTCAATTATAATAACTGCTGCCACTCTCAACACACACAAACATCATTATTATCATCATTACAATCATCTTATTTCAACTATAATAACTGCTGCCACTCTCAACACACACAGACATCATTATTGTCATCAATACAATCATCTTATTTCAACTATAATAACTGCTGCCACTCTCAACACACAAACATCATTATTATCATCATTACAATCATCTTATTTCAACTATAATAACTGCTGCCACTCTCAACACACACAAACATCATTATTATCATCATTACAATCATCTTATTTCAACTATAATAACTGCTGCCACTCTCAACACACACAGACATCATTATTGTCATCAATACAATCATCTTATTTCAACTATAATAACTGCTGTCACTCTCAACACACAGACATCATTATTATCATCATTACAATCATCTTATTTCAACTATAATAACTGCTGTCACTCTCAACACACAGACATCATTATTATCATCATTACAATCATCTTATTTCAACTATAATAACTGCTGCCACTCTCAACACACACAAACATCATTATTATCATCATTACAATCATCTTATTTCAACTATAATAACTGCTGCCACTCTCAACACACAAACATCATTATTATCATCATTACAACCATCATATTTCAACTATAATAACTGCTGCCACTCTCAACACACAAACATCATTATTATCATCATTACAATCATCTTATTTCAACTATAATAACTGCTGCCACTCTCAACACACACACAAACATCATTATTATCATCATTACAATCATCTTATTTCAACTATAATAACTGCTGCCACTCTCAACACACACAGACATCATTATTATCATCATTACAATCACCTTATTTCAACTATAATAACTGCTGCCACTCTCTACACACACACAAACATCATTATTATCATCATTACAACCATCTTATTTCAACTATAATAACTGCTGCCACTCTCAACACACACACAGACATCATTATTATCATCATTACAATCATCTTATTTCAACTATAATAACTGCTGCCACTCTCAACACACAAACATCATTATTATCATCATTACAACCATCTTATTTCAACTATAATAACTGCTGCCACTCTCTACACACAGACATCATTATTATCATCATTACAACCATCTTATTTCAACTATAATAACTGCTGCCACTCTCAACACACACACAAACATCATTATTATCATCATTACAATCATCTTATTTCAACTATAATAACTGCTTCCACTCTCAACACACACACAGACATCATTATTATCATCATTACAATCATCTTATTTCAACTATAATAACTGCTGCCACTCTCAACACACAGACATCATTATTATCATCATAACAATCATCTTATTTCAACTATAATAACTGCTGCCACTCTCAACACACAGACATCATTATTATCATCATTACAACCATCTTATTTCAACTATAATAACTGCTGCCACTCTCAACACACACACAAACATCATTATTATCATCATTACAATCATCTTATTTCAACTATAATAACTGCTGCCACTCTCAACACACACAGACATCATTATTATCATCATTACAATCATCTTATTTCAACTATAATAACTGCTGCCACTCTCAACACACAGACATCATTATTATCATCATTACAACCATCTTATTTCAACTATAATAACTGCTGCCACTCTCAACACACACACAAACATCATTATTATCATCATTACAACCATCTTATTTCAACTATAATAACTGCTGCCACTCTCAACACACACACAGACATCATTATTATCATCATTACAATCATCTTATTTCAACTATAATAACTGCTGCCACTCTCAACACACACAGACATCATTATTATCATCATTACAACCATCTTATTTCAACTATAATAACTGCTTCCACTCTCAACACACACACAAACATCATTATTATCATCATTACAACCATCTTATTTCAACTATAATAACTGCTGCCACTCTCAACACACACACAGACATCATTATTATCATCATTACAATCATCTTATTTCAACTATAATAACTGCTGCCACTCTCAACACACACACAGACATCATTATTATCATCATTACAATCATCTTATTTCAACTATAGTAACTGCTGCCACTCTCAACACACACAGACATCATTATTGTCATCAATACAATCATCTTATTTCAACTATAATAACTGCTGCCACTCTCAACACACACAGACATCATTATTATCATCATTACAACCATCTTATTTCAACTATAATAACTGCTGCCACTCTCTACACACAAACATCATTATTATCATCATTACAATCATCTTATTTCAACTATAATAACTGCTGCCACTCTCAACACACAGACATCATTATTATCATCATTACAATCATCTTATTTCAACTATAATAACTGCTTCCACTCTCAACACACACACAGACATCATTATTATCATCATTACAATCATCTTATTTCAACTATAATAACTGCTTCCACTCTCAACACACACACAAACATCATTATTATCATCATTACAACCATCTTATTTCAACTATAATAACTGCTGCCACTCTCAACACACACACAGACATCATTATTATCATCATTACAATCATCTTATTTCAACTATAATAACTGCTTCCACTCTCAACACACACACAAACATCATTATTATCATCATTACAATCATCTTATTCTATATAACACATAATTACATGCATCAACTTACCTCTGTGGCTTCTGATGTTTGAAGTGAGATGAGGTGATGGGATGCTGGAAGCTTTACTCACTTCCCTCATTCATGGGTATAGGCTTACTTATTTCACTCATTGGTGGATATAGATAGGCCTACTGATTCAGAGGTGTCCAGCACGTCCATTATCACCTGGGCGTGCTGCTCAGTACTAGGCTGATCCCATGGGCTGCATATTTCTTTTTTTCAAGTCAGTGTTTCTGCAAGAGATACATCATAAAAATATTGAGGGAAATATTAAGATGTACACCAGTCTCAATATTTTTTTAAAAAAGTACATTTTTTTCTGGTATATTTTGATGCGTTTTGAATTAATCTAAAACTTGTTGCTGTCGCAAATCATTGTTTTTTTTCTTTATAACGCCCAGACCCAAACTTTTGGGTAAAGAAATACAAAAAGCTTATGTAACCAAAGTTGACCAAACCTAAAAAAACCTAACCAAATCTAACCATAACCAAACCAACCAAATCTAATCAAACCTAAATCTAACCAACCCTAACCGAATTTAATCAAACCTAAATCTAATCAAACCAAATCTAACCAACCCTAACCAAATCTAATCAAACCTAAATCTAACCAAATCTAACCAACCCTAACCAAATCTAACCAACCCTAACCAAATCTAATCAAACCTAAATCTAACCAAACCTAACCAAATCTAATCAAACCTAAATCTAACCAACCCTAACCAAATCTAATCAAACCTAAATCTAATCAAACCTAACCAAATCTAATCAAACCTAAATCTAACCAAACCTAACCAAATCTAATCAAACCTAAATCTAACCAACCTTAACCAAATCTAATCAAACCTAAATCTAACCAACCCTAACCAAATCTAATCAAACCTAACCAAATCTAATCAAACCTAACTAAATCTAATCAAACCTAACCAAATCTAATCAAACCTAAATCTAACCAACCCTAACCAAATCTAATCAAACCTAACCAAATCTAATCAAACCTAACTAAATCTAATCAAACCTAACCAAATCTAACCAAACCTAACCAAATCTAACCAAATTTAATCAAACCTAACCAAATCTAATCAAACCTAACCAAATCTAACCAAACCTAACCAAATCTAACCAAATCTAACCTAACCTAACCAAACCAAACCTAACCTAACGTAAACCGTATCCTCATAGTGCTCGGTTATACACACGGCAAGTGCCTAACGTTTGGGTAAAAAGCTTATATAACTGAACCTAACTGAACTAAACTGTACCTAACATAACATAATTGACCTAACCTAACTTGAAAGATGCTTTACTCTTTGTACGATGAAAATGTCAAATTTAATGTGAACACGGTGGGTGACGCCAGCACATGCCGTACCAATAGCGGTATGGCTGCCGTATCTGTAAGCACTTTAAACATTCTTTTTGTCCAATTAGAACACCTTACCTAACCTAACCCTATATATGGGATTCCAATGACAGCTCTAACATGAGAGAGATATAAATACTGCCACTGATACTGGTGTACTTGTTAATAAATACCAATAGTGAGAGGAATGTTATATACAAAATATACAAAATTCCCATTCATGGGATGGCATTAGTGGTAGAAGATGGTTCATGTGTTTACAGTGTACAATAACATCATTAACAATAACTTAAACCCACAAGGACTGCACTCACGATACTGGCGGTGCTAGACACAGGCGGTTAACTCACACACACCACACTCACACCACACACTCACACACCACACTCACACCACACTCACACCACACTCACACACCACACTCACACCACACTCACACCACACTCACACCACACACCACACTCACACCACACACACACCACACACACACCACACTCACACCACAAGCAACACCAAGAAAATATTGAAGAAACATACCACACTGGACATCAGGAAACATAACTTCACCTTTCGTGTGGTTAACGATTGGAACTGTTGATAAATATTCGTTTCCTTAAGCACTCGATAGCACACGCCATTCTAGTGGAGATGTCAAAATTTACCGAATATAAATTGCTTTGTTAGCATAACCAAAACTAACCCAGCCAAACCCAACTAAACCTGACTAAACGTAACTAAATTTAACTATATCTAACCAAAACTAACCTAACCAAACCTAACTAAACCTAACCAAAACTAACCTAACCAAACCTAACTAAACCTATCCAAAACTAACCTAACCAAACCTAACTAAACGTAATCTAACTTAACTAAATCTAACCAAAACTAACGCAACCAAACTTAATTCAACCTAACCAAACCTAACTATAAATCTAACGTAACCTAGAAAATATAGGATATATACTTTGACCACCACCACCACCACCACCACCACCACCATCACAGACGTAAGCCTCTTCCATACGCGTCTGACAAAAGCCATATCTAAGAGTGAATAGGTTAGAAGCCATACAGAGAAGAATGACGAAGATGATACATGGGATCAGGAACTTGGATTATAAAGATAGATTAGAGCGCCTTCAGCTACACTCACTAGCAAGACGCAGGTTGAGAGGAGACCTAATTGACGTGTATAAATGAGTCAAGGGATTCAATAAGGGGGACATAAGTAAGGTAATCATAGTTAGTGGTCCAGATAAAACACGAACCAATGGTTACAAGCTAGAAAAATTCAGGTTCAAGAAAGAGATAGGGAAGAACTGGTTCACAAATAAGGTAGTTGACGAGTGGAATAGGCTCAGCAGTCATGTGGTGAGTGCAAAATCTATAGGTTGTTTTAAGAATAGGTTGGATAAATTCATGGACAGCAACGATAGATGGTAGTGGGTGTTTTCAGGTTCACAGGAGCTACCTTTTGTAGTCTCCTTATATTCTTATGTTCATATTGTCAACAGGACATCCACAACATAGAATGACGGAGAATGACAACAATGATCAATGGCATGGGAGCGTTGAGCTAGGAAGAGACTCACTCAGGAGGACAGACAGGCTTGGTGACTTTAGGCTCACAAGTCACCTGATTCAAGGCTTTAAAATAATGAAAGGACTGGAGGGGCTGAGAAGGGATCAATTATTTATCATGGACCAATGAGAAAGTAGCGGACACTCATATAAGATTTTTTTAAGCAAAGACCACAACTAAACATTATTACTTTGCAAACAGAATTGTTGATGAGTGGAACAAGCAGTACAGGCCGAAGCAGTGAATGGTTTTAAGGCAAAGATTGAGCCATTGATAAGGCGAGTGGGGAAACACACACACACACACCTGTCATGATTTAATTAGACCTCTACAAGCGACTGAGGTGGAGTTTGGTAAGATATTGGTAAGACAACATAACGTAACCTAACCATAACACAACCATAAGCAAACGTAACCTAATCTAACCATAACATAAGCCAACATAACTTAACCTAACCATAACACAACCATAAGCAAACGTAACCTAATCAAACCATAACATAAGCCAACATAACTTAACCTAACCATTACACAACCATAAGCAAACGTAACCTAATCAAACCATAACATAAGCCAACATAACTTAACCTAACCATTACACAACCATAAGCAAACGTAACCTAATCAAACCATAACATAAGCCAACATAACTTAACCTAACCATAACACAGCCATAAGCAAACGTAACCTAATCTAACCATAACATAAGCCAACATAACTTAACCTAACCATAACACAACCATAAGCAAACGTAACCTAATCTAACCATAACATAAGCCAACATACCTTAACCTAACCATTACACAACCATAAGCAAACGTAACCTAATCAAACCATAACATAAGCCAACATAACTTAACCTAACCATTACACAACCATAAGCAAACGTAACCTAATCAAACCATAACATAAGCCAACATAACTTAACCTAACCATAACACAGCCATAAGCAAACGTAACCTAATCTAACCATAACATAAGCCAACATAACTTAACCTAACCATAACACAACCATAAGCAAACGTAACCTAATCTAACCATAACATAAGCCAACATAACTTAACCTAACCATAACACAACCATAAGCAAACGTAACCTAATCTAACCATAACCTAATCAAACCATAACATAAGCCAACATAACTTAACCTAACCATAACACAACCATAAGCAAACGTAACCTAATCAAACCATAACATAAGCCAACATAACTTAACCTAACCATAAGCAAACGTATTATATTCTTTGCCTGTTTTGGGTATTTCCTGCCGCATATATTGCACTTTCCAGCCCAAAATTATAGCATTGTCTCTGTGGTTTGTTTATTTATTTTTGGGGCTGGCGCAATAGCGGAATGTGGTTTCTCCTGCCTTAGTACCTTTACCTAATGTAAAATACTGTGGAATGTACGTGTGTTGTAACCATTTAGTAGGATTCTCAACAATGCAATTTAAAATTCATAGTCTATTCCCCAAATGAACAGCAAGTAATCTTTTAAACTGTGATAAGGTGGGAGCCAGCACGACCTCAGAAGGCAAAGAATTCCAATGGCTAATAACTCTGACTGAGAATAAATCTTTTGCGCAAGTCAGTGTGTATACGAAGGTGAAATATTTTGATAGGGCGGCCCCGTGTCCTGTCAAAGTGATAGGTGTTAATCCATTGAAATTAGGGTTATTACTGTTAATTATCCTCATCTAACTATCTCTACAGCTTCTTCATGTATTTAAGGGTTTAATTATTGTATTTAAATGTATTACTGACCGTGTATTTGCCGTAAAACATCGTAATATAACGTGGACGTTGGATGACAGCAAAGACGGCGTCCTCCTCCACCTTCCCTCCTGGTTACCTGACGGCTTTGTTTACATGTGCGCTGATTGGCTCTTGCTTTGTGCGGGAAATTTGTGTCTTGAATTTATTTATTTGTATTAATTATTGTTATTATTCTTTCTTTATAATGTGTTTCCAGGAAAGACATTTGTTTTCCAAATGCAGAATCCTCCATCCTCCTTGTCCACACCTACACCAAACTTGCTTTCTCCCTTACAAAGTTACTAGCTGTAACTGCACTTAGACCTTCACCTACGCCACCTACTCCACCTACTCCACCTACGCCACCTACACCACCTACGCCACCTACACCACCTACGCCACCTACACCACCTACTCCACCTACACCACCTACGCCACCTACACCACCTACGCCACCTACACCACCTACGCCACCTACTCCACCTACACCACCTACTCCACCTACTCCACCTACACCACCTACGCCACCTACTCCACCTACACCACCTACGCCACCTACACCACCTACTCCACCTACGCCACCTACACCACCTACGCCACCTACGCCACCACCTCCGCTACTAGTGTTATTGCTGCTACCTCCCTATCTATCCCCTACTTTTCTTATAACAAAATAATAATAATAATAATAACCAATAATTAATAAAAATAGCAAACGTATGTGTGTACAAACAAACTTACTAACAGCGCTCAATGACTGGTCAGATATGCATGACAAGAACCAACCATTTGACATCATTTACTTTGACTTTGAGAAAGCCTTCGACACTGTGCCACACAAACGACTCATTCTCAAACTCCATCAGACTGGCGTGAGAGGCCATGTCCTCAGTTGGATAGAAGACTTTTTAGCAGAGTACAAAGAGTGAGGGTAAATGGAGCCTTGTCCACTCCAGCCAGGGTGACTAGCGGTGTGCCTCAGGGCTCTGTGCTGGGACCATTACTCTTCCTGTTATACATCAATGACCTTCCCAACAACATCACCTCAACATGCAAGCTCTTTGCCGATGATACAAAAATATACAACAAAAGCAGCACAACCGTGGAGAAGCAAGTTATTTAAGATGACATAAACAAATTGATGGAGTGGTCCCACACATGGCTCCTCAGATTCCACATTTCCAAGTGTAAAGTGATGCATATTGGGCACCACAATGACAGACATCCTTACAAGATAAATAACAACCACATTGATAAGGTCACAGCAATGAAGGACTTGGGTGTTCTGTTCACGGACAACCTAAAATTCACCCAACACATCAACGACATAGCATCCAAAGCAAACAGCATGCTGGGTCTTATCAAGCGGACCTTTAAGCACTGGACTGAGGAAGGCTTTGCAACAGTATACAGGACTTACATTCGCCCTCACCTTGAGTATGCTGTGCAGGTGTGGAACCCCCAAGGCAGAGTCAACATAAGCAAAATAGAAAAAATCCAGAGAAGAGCAACCAAAATTGTACCATCACTTCAAAATCTCCCCTACGAAGAAAGACTAAAGAGACTGGACATTCCCAAACTTGAAGCCCGGAGAGAAAGGGGAGACATGATTGAAGTCCACAAAATAATGAACAACCTAGAAAACATACACAGACACTCACTTTTTCAAACCACAAACACAACAAGAACTGGCCACACAAAACAAATATACAAACAAAGGTGTAACAAAACACAAACCCAACACACATTCACACACAGAGTAGTAAACAAATGGAATTCACTACCAGAACACACAGTGAATGCTACATCCACAAAAGCATTCAAGAACAAATACGACAAACATACAACACAGATGAATATGGAGGCGGGCAATAGGATCTATGTAGATCAGTAGTAAATCCCGTGGATCTTATTGGTAAGTTATTGGTAAGTTATTGTATGTCTGCGTGTGCGTGTGGAATAGGCTGGGTAGACAACATGTGGTGCGTCAATAGGTAGCTTTAAAAGATGGTTGGATTAGAGTATGGATAGGGATGACAGGTGGGATGGATAAATATTGAATTATTCCAAGGGTGGGGACAAGGAGCTGCCTAGTGTAGGTCATTAATTGGCCTCTTAATTGGAGTCTCATCAATTCTTATGTTCAAATGATCATTATGACTGCAAATACTTCTACTATTAAAAATGATAATAATAATAATAATAATACAATGTTGCCAGATGATTTGATTTAATTAACTACTTTTACAAGTTAATAGCTACTATGTATGTCATGTATGTACAGAAAATAATACGTACACATGTACACACAACCTTCTCTACTAGCTTTATGTATGTATGTATGTGTGTGTGTGTGTGTGTGTGTGTGTGTGTGTGTGTGTGTGTGTGTGTGTGTGTGTGTGTGTGTGTGTGTGTGTGTGTGTGTGTGTGTTAAATGTTAGGCTGAAAGTATTTTTTTATTTGATTTTAGATTGATTATTTTTTGTTTATTTGTTCTAACAACTCTTGTTTGTGATTGTTTAACCTTATATATATATATGTCTGCTTGTCTGTCTGTCTGTCTGTCTGTCACACAGACAGACAGACAAACAAACAAACAAACAGTCATCATTACCAACTTGAAAATAAATAAATAAATAAATAAATAAACATACTTTTTTTCCCATTTAATTTTTTTTGACATTGTAATAATAATAATAATAATTTTTTTTCTATTCAACAACAACAACAACAACAGCAACTTTAGACTCAAAATGCTATCTATTATGACTGTTTCTAATCCTTATGTATGTATTTATGTGTATGTATGTATGTATGTGTGTGTGTATGGCTGTCTATCTGTGTATATATGTCTGTCTGTCTGTATGTATGTAACAATATGTACATCGGTTATATTACGCACACACACGCACATGTACAAATACACATATATATATACGTACACGCACGTACACGCAGAGGTTGAAACTATTAATATATATGGATCTGAGTATGAAATTTTGACCTGAGGAAGAGGAGGAGGAGGGAGAAAGAGGAGAGAGTAGTAGTAAAAATAGTAATAGTAGTAGTAGTAGTAGTAGTAGTAGTAGTAATAGTAAACAATTTCCTTCATATATTTTTCATTGTTAAACTATTATAGAATGAATTTAAGGATTTATGTTCTTATGAATTAGTGAATGTAATCTACAGTATATTAACATTTTTATCCCTTTCATATCTCTAAGTTAACCATAAAAACACACAAACACACACACACACAAAAAAAAAAAAAATTCCCTCACTCCTACACACACAAAAAAAAAAGAACAAAAAAACAATAAAAATCAAATAATAATAATAATAATTTTCTAACCTAACGTAACCTTTTCCCCTAATCACTCTCCCCCTAATTACTCTCCCCCTAATTACCTTCCCCCTAATTACTCTCCCCGGCCAGGTAAGTTTGCTGAAACACCTCTAATTCCGTTGCCAGATAGTGAGACTTATTCCGCAGCTTCTTGGCCGCCGCAGCTGCCTCTTCCAGCTGTCCTGCTTCTCTCTCCAAGGTTCTGACGTTACGCTGCATCTCACTTGTACTCTCATCTACATGGCAACACAAGCGGGCAAACGTGCTGCTTAATTCCCTGTGTGTGTGTGTGTGTGTGTGTGTGTGTGTGTGTGTGTGTGTGTGTGTGTGTGTGTTAAATGTTAGGCTGAAAGTATTTTTTTATTTGATTTTAGATTGATTATTTTTTGTTTATTTGTTCTAACAACTCTTGTTTGTGATTGTTTAACCTTATATATATATGTCTGCTTGTCTGTCTGTCTGTCTGTCTGTCACACAGACAGACAGACAAACAAACAAACAAACAGTCATCATTACCAACTTGAAAATAAATAAATAAATAAATAAATAAACATACTTTTTTTCCCATTTAATTTTTTTTGACATTGTAATAATAATAATAATATTTTTTTTCTTCTATTCAACAACAACAACAACAACAGCAACTTTAGACTCAAAATGCTATCTATTATGACTGTTTCTAATCCTTATGTATGTATTTATGTGTATGTATGTATGTATGTGTGTGTGTATGGCTGTCTATCTGTGTATATATGTCTGTCTGTCTGTATGTATGTAACAATATGTACATCGGTTATATTACGCACACACACGCACATGTACAAATACACATATATATATACGTACACGCACGTACACGCAGAGGTTGAAACTATTAATATATATGGATCTGAGTATGAAATTTTGACCTGAGGAAGAGGAGGAGGAGGGAGAAAGAGGAGAGAGTAGTAGTAAAAATAGTAATAGTAGTAGTAGTAGTAGTAGTAGTAGTAGTAATAGTAAACAATTTCCTTCATATATTTTTCATTGTTAAACTATTATAGAATGAATTTAAGGATTTATGTTCTTATGAATTAGTGAATGTAATCTACAGTATATTAACATTTTTATCCCTTTCATATCTCTAAGTTAACCATAAAAACACACAAACACACACACACAAAAAAAAAAAAAAATTCCCTCACTCCTACACACACAAAAAAAAAAGAACAAAAAAACAATAAAAATCAAATAATAATAATAATAATTTTCTAACCTAACGTAACCTTTTCCCCTAATCACTCTCCCCCTAATTACTCTCCCCCTAATTACCTTCCCCCTAATTACTCTCCCCGGCCAGGTAAGTTTGCTGAAACACCTCTAATTCCGTTGCCAGATAGTGAGACTTATTCCGCAGCTTCTTGGCCGCCGCAGCTGCCTCTTCCAGCTGTCCTGCTTCTCTCTCCAAGGTTCTGACGTTACGCTGCATCTCACTTGTACTCTCATCTACATGGCAACACAAGCGGGCAAACGTGCTGCTTAATTCCCTGTGTGTGTGTGTGTGTGTGTGTGTGTGTGTGTGTGTGTGTGTGTGTGTGTGTGTTAAATGTTAGGCTGAAAGTATTTTTTTATTTGATTTTAGATTGATTATTTTTTGTTTATTTGTTCTAACAACTCTTGTTTGTGATTGTTTAACCTTATATATATATGTCTGCTTGTCTGTCTGTCTGTCTGTCTGTCACACAGACAGACAGACAAACAAACAAACAAACAGTCATCATTACCAACTTGAAAATAAATAAATAAATAAATAAATAAACATACTTTTTTTCCCATTTAATTTTTTTTGACATTGTAATAATAATAATAATATTTTTTTTCTTCTATTCAACAACAACAACAACAACAGCAACTTTAGACTCAAAATGCTATCTATTATGACTGTTTCTAATCCTTATGTATGTATTTATGTGTATGTATGTATGTATGTGTGTGTGTATGGCTGTCTATCTGTGTATATATGTCTGTCTGTCTGTATGTATGTAACAATATGTACATCGGTTATATTACGCACACACACGCACATGTACAAATACACATATATATATATATATATATATATATATATATATATATATATATATATATATATATATATATATATATACGTACACGCACGTACACGCAGAGGTTGAAACTATTAATATATATGGATTTGAGTATGAAATTTTGACCTGAGGAAGAGGAGGAGGAGGGAGAAAGAGGAGAGAGTAGTAGTAAAAATAGTAATAGTAGTAGTAGTAGTAGTAGTAGTAGTAGTAATAGTAAACAATTTCCTTCATATATTTTTCATTGTTAAACTATTATAGAATGAATTTAAGGATTTATGTTCTTATGAATTAGTGAATGTAATCTACAGTATATTAACATTTTTATCCCTTTCATATCTCTAAGTTAACCATAAAAACACACAAACACACACACACACAAAAAAAAAAAAAAAATTCCCTCACTCCTACACACACAAAAAAAAAAGAACAAAAAAACAATAAAAATCAAATAATAATAATAATAATTTTCTAACCTAACGTAACCTTTTCCCCTAATCACTCTCCCCCTAATTACTCTCCCCCTAATTACCTTCCCCCTAATTACTCTCCCCGGCCAGGTAAGTTTGCTGAAACACCTCTAATTCCGTTGCCAGATAGTGAGACTTATTCCGCAGCTTCTTGGCCGCCGCAGCTGCCTCTTCCAGCTGTCCTGTTTCTCTCTCCAAGGTTCTGACGTTACACTGCATCTCACTTGTACTCTCATCTACATGGCAACACAAGCGGGCAAACGTGCTGCTTAATTCCCTGTGTGTGTGTGTGTGTGTGTGTGTGTGTGTGTGTGTGTGTGTGTGTGTGTGTGTGTGTGTGTGTGTGTGTGTGTGTGTGTGTGGTGAGGAGAGGATGGGAAGAAAGGTATGGTTAGGAAGGAAGGAAGAGGGTAGGAAGAAAGGTAGGAGGAAGAAGGAATGAAGGAAACAAATAGTCTATGTAACTTATCATTACCTAATTCGGATTATTTCAATCATCAGGACTTTAACAATCTATTGACAACTACCAACTTATCTATATCTATTTTTTACAACATAAATAGCATTCCACATAATTTAGAAAATTTTTTAATACATTCAGGAATTTTATCATGTCAATCAAAAATAGATATCATGTCATTCTGTGAATCTAAGTTATCTAGTGATATTGAACACCTGTATAATATTCAAGGTTACAAATTATTGACGAATAATAGGAATCATTATGGGGGTGGGGTTTGCATGTATATTAAGAAAAATATGTTTAACAATGTATTAAAAGATATGTGTAATTAATGAAAATATTGAAACACTGTTCGTCGAAACAAAACTAATTAACATACCTGTTACAGTTGGAATAGTGTACCGTAGACCGAATGCCAGTATCACCTTGTTCAATGAATTATTTGAGAATATGCTTCAGAATGTAACTTCTACAGGAAAAACTTGTCTATTATTAGGGGATTTCAATATTAATTTAATGAATTTTAATGATATTAATGTCAATCAGTTTATAGCACTTCTCACAAGTTATGTTTTTTATCCTTATATAAACAAACAAACCAGAGTCAGTAAAACTAGTGCAACTATTATAGATCACATATGGGTTAATGATGTTGACATGGTTTCGAAAAGTGGCATTCTGCTACTTGACGTCAGTGATCACTTTTCTCCATTTATTTGTTACGAAGGTAAAATAGAAAGAAGCAAAAATTTATGCTTCACTTACAAAGACTATGACAATATGAATGATAGCTGCCTGTGTGAAAACATGAGAGAGAGGTTTAGTACCATGGATAGAGATGACAACCCAGACAGAGAATATAATATGATAAGCAATATAATATCCAGCACTGTGGATGAAGTCATTCCCTTAAAAACAGTAAAAATGAAAAGTAAGCAAATCAATAAACCTTGGATATCGCAGGAAATACTAGAACATATTAAGGAAAGACATAAACTCTATGAAAAGTATTTGAGAAGACCAATATTGTTTGGGAATAAGTACAGTGAATGCAGAAACAGAGTTAATAACTTGATAAAAAATGCAAAACGATGTTATTACAGAAGTAACCTTAGTGCCAGTCAGGGTAATGGGAAACAAACATGGAAGATTATAAATGAGATTGTTAACAGCAAAGAAGAACAAGCTAAACTTGAATATCTTACCATAGAAGATAATAGAATTACTGACTCTAAATTAATAAGCAATTACATCAACACATATTTTACCAATATAGGATATGACCTTGCAATTAAAATTCCTGTGTGTGATAATTCACCATTATCGTATCTTACAAATTCTTATCCAGACTTCACTCCTTCTAACACCACCATAGAGGAAATCACTGCAATAATCAAATCATTGAAGGATTGTTCCCCTGGCTGTGATAACATTCATACAAAAGTAATTAAGAAAGGCGTATCAGTGTTGGCTCCTGTAATATCATCAAACATAAATAAATCTTTTGCAAAAGGTATTTTCCCTGATGCTCTTAAAATTGCTAAAATTATGCCCATTCACAAAGGGGGCAAAAAAGATGTCGTCTCTAACTATCGTCCTATCTCACTACTTCCCTCCCTATCTAAAATATACGAAAGAGCTATGTACAATAGATCAATTGAATTTTTAATACAACATAATATACTATCTGATGACCAATACGGTTTTAGGAAGAATCGATCTCCCAAGCTTGCAATTTTAAAATTAATTGGTTTAATTCTTGAAAGTCTTGGTAAGAAAAAATTTGTCATAAGCGTATTTTTAGATTTGAAGAAAGCATTCGACACTTTAGATCATGATATAATGTTAAAAAAGCTTCACTACTATGGTATAAGAGGTGTTTGCCATGACTGGTTCAAGAGTTATCTCTGTAATAGAAGACAAGTTACAACAATCAATAGTATTGAGTCCAATTATGCAAATGTTATAACTGGAGTGCCTCAAGGCTCTACAATCGGCCCATTATTATTTTTACTTTATATCAATGATATTACTGCTTCATCACATACTTTAAAATTTACACTGTTTGTTGATGACACTAATATTACCTTATCCAACCTTGATAAAGAAATTTTAATTAGAACAATAAATCTAGAGCTAATTAAGGTATCTTCTTGGCTATTTTGTAATAAACTCTCTCTTAATGTAGACAAAACACAATATATGATATTTGAAGGTAAAAAAAAGTTTGATGATTGTGATATAAAAATATGTAATTAAAAAATACAGATAAGTCGCTCCATAAAATATCTAGGTGTACATATTGACGATCGATTAACTTGGTCAGTTCACATATTTCACATAAATAATAAACTTGCTAAAACATTAGGCATTCTACATAAAATTAAACATTTGTTAAACTCTGATAATCTTTTAACACTGTTCTATCCATACCTAGACTACTGCAATGTTGTCTGGGGCATGGCTAATAAAACAACACAAAAGTCATTAGTATTGCTACAGAAAAGACTTGTGCATATTATTGGTCAAACAAGCAGATATGAACACACCTCACCTGTATTTAAACACTTTAATATATCAAAAATATTTGACATATATAAACTAGAATGTCTCAAATACATACACGGCCAGTTACACTT
>JAXIVD010001921.1:0-71589 GCA_036785275.1 Cancer borealis | reverse complement strand
CGGATCTTAGTAATGTAATAATAATAATAACGATAGTAATATGTTCCGCTTATCTGCTTCCATTTCATAGTTGCTCAATTTTACAGCGTTGAAGTGTGTGTGAGTGTGTCTACGTGTGTGAATCAGTCCTTGGGAGAGCAGTCACTAGGGAGAGGAAGGAACGGAGGGGAGAGGAGGAAGGGAGGGATGAAGGAAGAGAGAGATAGGGAGGGAGAGTGAGGGAGCCAGAGGGACCCTACCGCCTACCACTGCCTCGGGTAAGTTCAATAATTCTGCTTCCAACACTTGTCTCTGAACGTCACGAAAGGAAATCTGATTTGTTTCCACCATTTCCACTCCGAGACTCACATCACTCCTAGAACCCAGAGTTATATTGATCAAGGAGTTTCTGTGAATCGAGGTAGATGATCTAATTTCTTTACTTTCTACCGAGCACGAGTATATGAGTGAGGAGACAATTTTCGTTACGTGGAAAGAGCAAGGAGAGATGTGATGCTTTGCCTATAGTTGCTAGCACAAGAAGGTGTGGATGGATGAAGAGGCGTTGTAAGTTGTAACACTTGTGTGCTTGTGCGTTACGATGATGGGGGGGATAACAGTGGTGCCAACCGTCCCTCTCTCACACTCACATTCACACACACACACACACACACACACACCCGCCCGCCTACTACCTACTCCTGCCCCAACCTGTCTTTCTTGGTATAGGTCTTCTGAAGCTAATCGAATAGTCATCTTTATTGACCGTAGTCCCACCACTTCTAAATGCTCTCCTACGACAGTAAAACATGACATGATAACTGTGATCTTAATACTTTAGAAACACGGTTTATCACACAATAAAGAATTTCAAGGTCAGACGAATGCTGGTCGTACACTTACATGATACATAAAATATACCGCTCATGTCGAGATACATATACAATATTTTTTTATAATAAAGCAGCGTAGGTGTTGTTTTATTTGTATTATTTTTACTTTATTAGACTTAAGCAAGCAGTGGTAAGGACAAGCAGTGTCTACATCTTGCCAGCCTCTTCTTCCTCTCCCTCCCTCTCCTTCCCTCCAACACCTCAGCCCTACTCAAGTTTCCTGCCTCATTCCACCTCCTCGTGGCTCTGACAATATATTCGTTGGGTAGGTGGGTAAGTTAGGGGTTGAATAAACAAAACAAAAATAAAACGTGGAAAAAAGCACATGCAGAGAGGAGAGTAAAGGTGTATTCAAACTTGTTCTCGTGGTTTTTGTTCTCTGGGTTTTAAGAGTTGAATTAAAGGGTCCTTGCAGTCTTTTGAAAGTGGTGATGATTTAAAGGAGTGTGAGAATAATGAAGAAGCATTAAAAAATAAATATGGGAGTCTATACTATACGTGAATAACAAGGTTTATACCCTGCCTGGCAACTCTGGAGGAAGATGGAAGGGGTGCTCTTCTCTCTCTCTCTCTCTCTCTCTCTCTCTCTCTCTCTCTCTCTCTCTCTCTCTCTCTCTCTCTCTCTCTCTCTTCTCTCTCTCTCTCTCTCTCTCTCCTCTCTCTCTCTCTCTCTCTCTCTCTCTCTCTCTCTCTCTCTCTCTCTCTCTCTCTCTCTCTCTCTCTCTCTCTCTCTCTCTCTCTCTCTCTCCTCTCTCTCTCTCTCTCTCTCTCTCTCTCTCTCTCTCTCTCTCTCCTCTCTCTCTCTGACGGATCCATTGACCTTTGCGAGAAATACCAAATCATTCATTTCATACATTTGTAAGTTTCAGCATACAAGTATATGTATATGTATAGACGGTGTTTGAGTTAATACGGGAGGGAAGTATGTGTTTTACCGTATAGTGAAAATAATCAGCGGAACTGCAGTAGCTGGTTTGAATGTGTGTGTGGTGTGTGTGTGTGTGTGTGTGTGTGTGTGTGTGTGTGTGTGTGTGTGTGTGTGTGTGTGTTGCTGTGAAAACATGATGGTACACTGAAAACCATGGATTAAAAGTAATATAATATGCATAACCCATGTTAGAACACACACACACACACACACACACACACACACACACACACACACACACACACACACACCTTACTAATAACGTTTGGGCTACAAATATATCAATTAAAAAATAGTATAAAAATCTACATGGTAATAAATTTAACCACCAAGGAAATCACATTGATGTTGAATGTTATTGATTACTTTTCATCATCTTAATTAACACATAAAAAACTGAATATTTCCAATAGAACCAAATCACCTTTAGTTTCTTACCAGGAAAGGAACTGGAGAGAGAGAGAGAGAGAGAGAGAGAGAGAGAGAGAGAGAGAGAGAGAGAGAGAGAGAGAGAGAGAGATTTTTTTGTTTTTATCAATTTATTACGCTCAAAGAGCGGCAGACCATTAGAGAGAGAGAGAGAGAGAGAGAGAGAGAGAGAGAGAGAGAGAGAGAGAGAGAGAGAGAGAGAGAGAGAGAGAGATAAGAGAGAGAAGAGAGCAAAGAGAATGGGAGGGGGAAGTGAGAGGGCAGTCACCACACCTTTCCCACGCCTCCACCCCCTTCCCCACCGCCGCCCCATCTCACTCCCATCACCGCCCCTTCCCACCGCCACCCACACAAGCCTGGCGGGTCTTGGCGGGAATGAGAATAGATAACTCAACCTACGCAAGGACTAGTGAGTGAGAGTAACCTAATTTCGACCCAGTCCGACGTGTTCCTTACCTGTTCAAACTACCAAACCTGTTCTTGTTCTCGGCCTTCACTTTTTTATGTCGATCTGCTATCCTTTCCCTCCTGGTACCGGCTCCTTCCCATCCTGTCTTCGTAACACGCAATGCGATCCTCCTTCTCCAGCTACGACTCGGGAAGTGGAATTGGAACCTGTTGGAGTACGCTTAAGTCGTAAATCTAGGTCGTGTTAGGTCAGGGTAGTTTAGTATTTACATGATCTACAGCGCGTTAAGAGGTCAAACTTCTTTTTTTTTAAACTTACTGCGTGTTAAAAAAAACGTTATGCACTATCTTTTATCATCTTATCATTTTACTGGTGAATACATATTTTTTATAGATAACGCATTCATTTATTCATAGATGGGAATGCAAATAGTGAAGGTTGTCCGTGTGTGTGTGTGTGTGTGTGTGTGTGTTTAGTGATAACCAAAGCTCAGGGCGATGGACTGTACTTATTATTATAGTCACTGCTGTTGCCTGTCACTCCCTCCCTCACGCCCGTATGTTGAGTTGATCACAGAAATGTATGATAAGGGTCGGGCGTTGAACTAACCATACGTACACCGTTAGAAAGACAGAATGCGTCACGGAGAGAGAGAGAGAGAGAGAGAGAGAGAGAGAGAGAGAGAGAGAGAGAGAGAGAGATCAATAAGTGAAATGAATTGCACAGAAATGAGAGTAGAAAAAAGATGAGAGGTTTTTGTCCAACAGATGATAATAATAATAATAATAATGATAATAATAATGATAATAATAATAATAATAATAATAATAATAATAATAATAATAGCTTTACTTCAGCAGCGAGGATAATATCAGATAGTGGTTAAAAAAAGCTTAAATATCAATAAAAAACACAATACATAAATGGATAGGATAAGAAAAACAATGTAGATGATAATAACGATAACGATGATGAAAAAAATAATGACACGACGATAACAACGATAGTAATGCCACCGATAGTGAAAATAAAGATGCTAATATTGATAGTGATGATAATGATGATGACGATAATGACAATAAGTATAATGATACTACGGTGGATAACAATGAAGACAATGATGAATAATGAATGGGACAATGAAATACCAATCAATCAATCCTTACATGCTGTACAAACATTATCATGATTATCAAAATTACAAATACAAATCAATAAGAACTAAACAAGGAAAGAATATATTAAACTGGACTACCTTTCGCATGTTAAAACTGAGTTAAATCTGAGTATAATATTACATTGGGTGTGTTTGGGGTCTGTCGGGGTGACTACCATAACATTTTACCTTAGCTTAGCTGTTCTAGGCTATGGTAGTGTAATCTAAACTATCACAGCGTTACTATATATGGATTAGGCTGGGCAGGAGTGATCAGAGCATAACAAAACTGGACATATCAAGACAGGGTGAGCTGGGGTGAGATGGGGGTGTGTCAGGCTCGGGTGGAGGTGCGTTCTAGAGGCAGATCAAGGCCGCCGCTGCACCAGGTAATTCTACACCTCTGAATCCCATGTCAAGACCTTATCAGTGAGGCTCCTATGATCACCAACACCGACGCCACACCACTACTGAAGGCGCCAGCCCAGACCCCGCGCACCCCTTCCGGTTTGCACTACGCAGGAAGTTATCTAATGAGACTTAAATACAGAAAGAAACCAGGTAATGTTAGTTGGTAAAAAATAATAAGTATATGTGTATGTACGAACCTCTCTCTCTCTCTCTCTCTCTCTCTCTCTCTCTCTCTCTCTCTCTCTCTCTCTCTCTCTCTCTCTCTCTCTCTCTCTCTCTCTCTCTCTCTCTCTCTCTCTCTCTCTCTCTCTCTCTTACATGCACCTAACACCTGTCTCTCTCACTTCCGGTTCTATATCATGTAAAGTAATGGGGCTTGTAGTTTTGTGAGTGGAATTAAATATAAAGGTAAAATGCATCTAATAGGGATAAAACAGCTACATAAAGGATACATAAATTAAGTGCAATTATATTTCTCACAGGAAAGAAAGGTATTGGAATCACTTTCAAAAGGACCCAAACTTGACGTAACACTAGTGACATTATACTTTATAGACATACATATAATTTATAGATACTTAAACTTTCTCATAAATACAAAAAAAAAAAGGTATTCGTTAATCTATAGTGATGATTATTACACAAAGCTTTGACACACCAAATCTCTTTCTTCTTGTTAGATGTAAGTTTATTTTTACGTCCGTTGCTATACGTATCCCTACATCCGTTCATACGCTTACACATATACGTAAATAACTTCAGATAATGGAGAGGCATCTTGTTCATTCTTGTTATGGAGTTATAAATGTGGTAACTCAATGAAATGGAAAACACAGACCATGAGATATGTTATAATGGTAGTGTGTATGTATGTATTAGTATATGAGTACACCATTTTCCTCTCTATGTGAGTGGTTTGAGTGAGATGTTTAGTAGACGTTCCATTGATGATATAAAAAAAGTAAATGTGACTTTGAAGGATATTATTATGATGTTTTTATGGACTTTGATATGTTACAGACATTTAAAAAAAAATAGTGTTTCATAATGTTGAGAATTATAACTATATTTCTTTATCATCATTCATATGTATACGTATATATGTTATCTTGTTGATGTATACACTGACTATACACTAAGATGGATGGTCTATATTCTTGTGTTCTTGTGTTCTTATGTTCATGTCATGTTATCCAAGAGTGTGTTGAGGAAGGTGTGTTTAGAATCCAAGAGTGTGTTGAGGAAGGTGTGTTTAGAATCCAAGAGTGTGTTGAGGAAGGTGTGTTTTGAATCCTAAAGTGTGTTAAGGTGTGTTTAGAGTGTGTTTTGGCGAAGCATTGGCAGCTACACATAATTTGTTGGTGCGTGTGTGCGTGAAGAAGGTCTCTGTGTTATCATGAAGGGCTTCCTGTGGCGAGATAAGGGATGTGTGTGTGTGTGTGTGTGTGTGTGTGTGTGTGTGTGTGTGTGTGTGTGTGTGTGTGTGTGTGTGTGTGTGTGTGTGTTCATGAATACGTTTAGAGCAACATTTTCCTTGAGCTATATAAAGTCTAGTATAACGGCGTCACACACACACACACACACACACACACACACACACACACACACACACACACACACACACACACACACACACACGTATCAGACATCACTTTATCGATTAATTCCGCGTGCAGCATAAGCCTAACAGTCCCATCCGTCCCTTCACCTTCCCTTCAACTTTCCCGCCTTTACCTTCTGTTTGCGCCTACACACACACACACACACACACACACACACACACACACACACACACACACACACACACACACACTCCCTTCTGCCACACGTCCTTGAGCCACTAGATAAAATTCTTGTGTATGTGTGTGTGTGTGTGTGTGTGTGTGTGTGTGTGTGTGTGTGTGTGTGTGTGTGTGTGTGTGTGTGTGTGTGTGTGATAACAATGATAAGGAGAGTGGTTTGACAAGTTTATGCTTGATATGCTTGTAATATTTATACATTATTATATTATTCTTTTCATACACAAATTAAAATCCCGATGAATCAATAAAATAAAATAAAAAAACAATGAATAATATGAAGAATCTATTAATGATTTGCTTAATAAACGATTAAGTAAAATAGAAGAAAAAAAACTGCAGAGACCATAAGGAAGTGAATATCGCCTCGCGTTTCTACGGCCGTTATAAATGTCAGAATACAACTTAGACAAAAGATAATTACACTTCACAAATAATGCATAAGATCCAAACAAAGGGAGAGGAAACAAGAGCGTCACAGTATCTATACATAATACAACATTGTGAAGTGAAGAAGGATTACAAGAGATTCTGAAACCCTTTGTACAGTGTTACCAATCAAGACTTATATTACTGAGGATCAATGTTGGTATACTGTCTTTGTAAAATTAAAATATGAAGTAAATAATAAGTGTTAATATAATTTGTGATTCTTTGGTGTTTGTAAATGAGTTAGAATCACTAATCCATTTTATCAACATGTCACTTTACCACAAAATACGTTATGGTTATGTTTTTAGAACGAGACTGTACATATATATTGTTATTTAGAGGAAAGTACAAGTGAAGAATACTAGAACAATAATAACTACTACTACAGATAGACAAATATACAAGTAGACAACATTAAACACAACTGACAAATTCACATACGTACAGACAGACAGGAAAAAGTGCAAACAGACATATACTTTTCACAGTTATTTCCGCTAATCTTTTTTCTCTTCCCTCTTTGTCATTCATTTCAGCACACATTTGACACCCACTAAGGTTTTTACACAAGCTACTCATTACTTCATTCCTCCCTTCCTGTTTTCCCTTCACTCTCCCTTCCTCCCTCACCGCAGTCCCATCCTCCCTTCCTTCTCCCTGCATTCTTTCCAAACATTTAATTGAAACGTACTAACACAAATTACGTACATGTGTTGATGTCAACATGTATGCAAGGTTAAATATGTGTGTTGTGTTGTATGTAGGTATAATAAAGTATATGTGAATTCAAAGTTTACATACAAAAGATCAAAAAGTGGTGTTTTAAAATTGTTTATAAGTTGAAGGATAAGTGTTTGGATTTTACAAGTTCAAAAGTGCGAGTATAAGTTTGAAATTCCAAGTATATTCAAGAGTTAAGTTCAATTAAGTTTTAAGGGTGAATCAATATACTTAATAGGTAATTTTGAAAGGCACAAAAAGACTCAAAATTGTATGGAAATGGAAGAACTGTACACGAGTTGAAAATTGGGATTCAAAATAACGTTTACATAAAAAAAAATGGATCTATGTTGAAAAAATAATGTGCATTGAAACAGGTTCAAAACGGTCTATATATACAAAGATTAAAAGTGTGTGTGTGTGTGTGTGTGTGTGTGTGTGTGTGTGTGTGTGTGTGTGTGTGTGTGTGTGTGTGTGTGTGTGTGTGTGTGTGTGTGTGTGTGTGTGTACCTGTGACCTTTTGTACCTGTCACGGCCATAAAATACACCTTTCAGGCACATATATATACTCCTGTCATCCCCTCCCACCTGCGACCAGTCTTGTGTATGTGTGTGTGTACGTGTGCATGTGTGTGTGAGAAAGAGAGAGAGAGAGAGAGAGAGAGAGAGAGAGAGAGAGAGAGAGAGAGAGAGAGAGAGAGAGAGAGAGAGAGAGAGAGAGTGTGTGTGTGTGTGTGTGTGTGTGTGTGTGTGTGTGTGTGTGTGTGTGTGTGTGTGTGTGTGTGTGTGTGTGTGTGTGTGTGTGTGCGTGCTTTGATTAATCTTCCTCCCCCTCCTCCTCCTCCTCCTCCTCTTTGTTAGTTTTCCTCAGGTTCATCTATTTACAGAAGTAGAAACAGACTTGGAATTGAACATCGAGGGAAAAGTTTAAGAAATTTTCCATTGTGTTTTGCTTCATAAAAGAGTAGAAACAAGATAGAAAAAATGGGAAAATAATGGAAAAAAGGAAAGAAAAAGAGAATACAAGAGGAGGGATGGGGAAAAAAGAGAGATAATAAAGAAAGAAAGCGAGTATAGAGGTACAGTGACTAAATTCCTGACTTATTCCGTGTCCCTTGTTCTTTCTTTTTACTCTCTCTCTCTCTCTCTCTCTCTCTCTCTCTCTCTCTCTCTCTCTCTCTCTCTCTCTCTCTCTCTCTCTCTCTCTCTCTCTCTCTCTCTCTCTCTCTCTCTCTCCATCAGTTATGAGTGTTGATGTGCTCTTAGAATCTTGATCATTATTTTCTTACTTCCTCCTCCTCCTCTCCTTCTCTCCTTTTCCTCCTCTTCCTCCTGCTCCTCCTCCTCTCTCCATCACATAAGGAATGCCAGTGCTCTGACAGGCCATGAGAGAGAGAGAGAGAGAGAGAGAGAGAGAGAGAGAGAGAGAGAGAGAGAGAGAGAGAGAGAGAGCATTAACCTTGGATATTTCGATTATTTCTATATAATTTGAAGGTTAAATATCTAGACAGATTGTAATATATTAGAAAAACGCTCTTTATGTCACGTTATAAGTAACACCTTTTTCGCTAATACCAAAAATCTAGCGAAAAAAAAATTGTATACATCGACTAGCACAATAACTAATAGAAAAAAAATATAATTGAAAAAAATATATGATAAAAATAAAAGTGATACATATAACATAGGGGAAATTAGCTTTTTTTTTTTTTTACTAGAGAATATATATAAAAAAAAGGTGACTATCGACTTATCCCGCGCAGCACCAACTGAAGACCCGGAAAACATTAATGATGGTTCCTCATTCCTCCGCCAGGTGCCAGGTGAGGTAATGACTCAGTCCAAACACAGGTATAGCGAACGCTCACTCACTCGCTCACTCGCTCACTCACTCACACTCGCTCACTCACTCATTCACTCACTCACACTCATTCACTCACTACACACACATTCAATTGGCACACACTATTCTTTCAAACTCAAAAATATTAACGATACGAATTATTGAAGATTTTGTTAACTGGATAAATTTGATAAAGGGACACACATTATATTTCAGACATTTTCCGTATTCATTGTTATTGTAATGATTGAAAATAGTAGTTTTTTTTTTTTAAACTAATAAGCGTAATAGTGAACGCAAAATTGAATAGTGTTTTCTTATCCATTAATATCAATTAGTATCATATCTACTAATGTTAAATTATCTTCAGTAAAATTTGGCGTTCTATATATCTTCCATTATTTTTTTGTATAGTATTTTTTATTAATTTTTTTTTTTCGTCGCGTGCTATGGAGCTATTAAGCCTAATTGTATCATATATAAATGTCAAGATAACACAAGACAATCCGTCATAATAAACCATTTACCTTTTTTCATACATTCAGCTAAATACCCATTAATAACACCATTAATTAACCATCTGAACACCGATAGTTAATAGATACGTTGTTATCTATATTATCTTAAATAGAAATTTTGAATAATATAGAGATAAAGTTACCCTACTAATTTTAAGGCCTTTTTTTTTTTGCTTTAACAAGTTTTCGGAAGTTGATATACATTGCATGATATTCTACAACCTTAATTCTATCTGACATATAAGTATTAACCTCGGGAGAACACGCTAATGTTATTTAAATATTATCCCAAATTTCAATCAACACCTAAAATTATTCCACTAACGTTTAATAATGACGACGATAATGATGATTTTTGATGGTGAGTGCTTGAGCCTCGTCTCCTCCCATACTCCTCGTCCTGGCATCACCCCAGCACCTGCTCCAAGCTTGTCATCATCGTCCTCTCTCACGCACGGACGCTATTCTGGGTAGGCATCTTCCCTTCCGCTAGTAGAGGGGCAGAGGGAAGGAAACTGTTTAGGACGTACATCTTTCACGATCTTTAGCCACTGTTTGTTTATGTCATTTTGATGTATAAATCTTTTTTTTATCTCTATTTTTGGGATTGCTATTTATTTTCTAACTCTATTCCTATGATCATTGTTTTTGTTTTATTTATTATTATTTAAAGTGGTAAATCACGTATATATGAAAATCTCACTTATATAACAGAAGCCATGAAAGGTTATAACAGGCTAGCTAAACAACAACAACAATGGCAACGATAACAATAACAATGACAACAATAAAAAAAACCTAAATAACCGCTAATGATAGAGTCAAAGCTTCATCTATAGGAGTGACGAGGACATCTCAAGGTCGAATAGAGAGGAAGGACCTGAACAATATGCGTACCAAGTGTTGTTAGGCAAGGGAAGGATAATCAACATCATCACACATTCCTCAACTTAACTTTAAATAAGCAAGCAAGCAAGTGGGTGTGAGGGGAGACGAGGGGTATTGGGTGCTGGGTACTGCCTCACATCCTGCCCTCCTCTCCCCTCACTCAGCTGTCCCTGGTAACGTATATACTGCATGCTTGGAGGGATAATCTAAGGTACATCTAGATAGGGAAAAACTAAGCTCAGGCCACCCAAGTGAATATAGGTAGCAGTGTTCTCTCTAAAGGAAAGCCACATTGATTCTCACTGTCAGATGAAAGTGTGTAGTTTTCAGACACTATAAAAAAAAAAAAAAGTATTAAAAGCACGTATTTGAGGATTTGTGTGTAAGTGAGGGAATATTATAAGCAGGGATGAGTGTGTACAGGTGTGAGTGCACATGTGTTTGCGTGCAGTGACTGATGCAAATGTAACGCCTGTCGATGTGTGTGTGTGTAAGTCTTGGCGCGCACTTAATGTCATGAAGCGATGTTTGTGGTGGCGCGGAACTGAACCAGAGAATTGAGAGAGAATTGAGAGAATTGAGAGAGAGAGAGAGAGAGAGAGAGAGAGAGAGAGAGAGAGAGAGAGAGAGAGAGAGAGAGAGAGAGAGAGAGATCTAAGGTGTCAGAGCAGGTATAATGCTGACAGAGGTGTTCCAATGTGTCATGTATTGAGAGTCCTAACACACCTGTACGTGATGAAGCCATGCAAGACTACCTAGCTGACGCCTCGTAAATTTGACATCATGCAGCTCCGCAGCTAAAAGATTATTCCTATAGAAAACACAACTTAAGACATATGACCCCTCTCTACCCTAGCAGGCTCTTGTAAGCTGGAAGAATGACAGCTGACAGTGCAAATAAAAAACTTTAGCAGCCTGGTACACTCTTTCTCTTCCTTGAGGGCGACTTGGGGAAGGGATCCAGATGAAAACATCAGATTTTTCCTTGTCCTTGTAGTTTTTGGTTCAAGGGTAACAGAGAGCAAGGGGCGTAGACTTCCCAGAGGCTCTTCTTTTTAACTATGTACAGACTGTCATTCTGCATCGTTCTTTTACGTTGGTTTCTCCTTCCTAGAGGCTCTTCTTTTGACATGTTACAGACTGTCTTCCTGCATCGTTCTTTAATATTGGTTTCTCCTTCCTAGAGGCTCTTCCTTTGACTGTGATCTTGAATTGCTGTTTTGCGTTAGTTTGTCGTCTGGTTTCGTTGGTGTTTTTGTTGTGGGCGGTGAAGAGCTTCATTGGTCCTTCAGTAGTGGAGTGCGTGCAGCCTCTACAAGCTGAAGGTCCTCCAGCACACGTGTGAAGACCTCTGAGAACCTTATCACTGTCGCCTTGTAGTGTCAAACCATGAAGAAGAAGAAGAAAGAAAGAAAAACATACATAAAGTTCAAGCCGATATTACTAATTTAAGAGTCAATTATAACGTCATACTCGAAAGCTCTATCAGACGAAGTTAGGATCGAAGCGAGGATAATTTCGTGCCCACCCAAAACACACACACACACACACACACACACACACACACACACACACACACACACACACGCAAGTCTTAAAAAAAAAAAAATCCCTCCCGCCCTTACCCCCTTCCCTAAAAGAGCCTTTGTCCGGATAGTGACGTCACAGTATGTACAGGAAAGCCTTATTTCTATTGGCTGGCAACACGTGGCCTCTATAAATGGGCCACGTGCAAGTCCAATAGGAGGATGAGGTTCAATATCACGGCCAGAAACAAGCAGCTGGTTAAGGGTACACACACACACACACACACACACACACACACACACAACACACACACACACACACAACACACACACACACACACACACACGGATCATTATTTTCCTGTCCCCAGCTGTGTTTGGTCGGCATCGGAGTTCTGTACTACTGGCGAGGATATACAGACTGCTATGTAGGCTGGCTAAGGATGTTTAGTGGGTGTGGAAACTTGGTGATGTGGCCAGGGAGTGGACGGACAGATGGTCTCCCTACATCTGATCGCTTCCCTTTCCCTGCATCCATTACTCACTGAATATATACCATTCATTGTCCATTCCTTTGTCCTGCAACTGGCTATGTTGTTTTTGTTGTTATCAGTAATGCAACCGCATCCCATAGCCACATACAACCCTTGGTTAACTTATAAATTCAATGCTATATTTTAATACATATTATATGGTAGCGCTTCTTTTTACAGCTAGCTTTGGCTGAAGGGAAAGGTGGGTGGGAAGGAGCCTTCTACCATATTATCCTATCTTTTCTATAATAAAACAGTGCAGAATACTGAAATACAACAGCCTAGCAATGATATAAATTGTTTTATTATCATTATAGTAGTAGTAGTATAGTAGTATTAGTAGTGGTAGGAGGAGGAGGAGGACAGCATTATCGTTGCTATATTGTGTTGCAACGTCATTTACCTAGATAGCGGGAGATAGAAAGTGAAAAAAAAAATGCATACGTCATTCAGTTGAGCACAATACTGTCACAAACAGGGCCACTCTCTCTGATACGTTCCTCCCTTGGTAACTCGCTATTTTCGCATATGTAAATAAAGTTCAACATCACACGTGCGTATGTTTGACGCAACTAGGAAAAATGTAACATTGGTTGGCGCCTACTGAGTCCAGACTATCCCACCCCCATTCCTGCCCCTCATCATCAGCCCGCCCGCCAACTGCCTCTTTGTCTAAGTTGACAAATCACATTTTCCTGATATATTTTTCTCTCCTGGGATTTTAATAATATGAGTGATGCCTTTACATGGCTACCAATAGGCTGTGTGTCTGGTGCAGGACGTGGGAGGCCGTGTGGAGGCTATAAGGCTCATAAAAATAGCTGAGGTAAGGCAGTGACTCCCTCCCACCTCGGCGGCAGCTGCTCCACCCACCCTCGCCCTCACCCTGCCAGGCCTTCTCATCCCCCTACCACACCCAAGCCAGGTGCACCCATCCCCTACCCTCACCCATGACACACACACACACACACACACACACACACACTCTCAAGCTGGGTTAACACTACTCAAATTGACTGGTGGCCAAAACTAACACTATGGATAGCAAATATGTGACCATGCTTACTTGAAAGTGTATTATGGAGTCTAAAAATGCGCCAAAAGTGCTCCTCATAAACACTGCCGCGGTCCCTTTTATACTTTTATATTGCTTTTCTTTTCTATAATTAGTAATTCCTCACGTATTTCATAGTGAACAATGCTACTGATATTACTAGTTATTACCACTATACAGCTGCTCACATCATCAATCTATCAATCATGTCTGGTGCCATATCCGATGATCTCAAGATGGCTAGGGTTGTACCAATATATAAAAAGAACAGCAAAAATTATGCCAGCAATTACAGACCAATGTCCGTATTCAGTATTATCTCCAAGGTGTTTGAACGCATAATTTACAATCAATTGAATGTACACCTGTCACATCACAATCTAATATACCAACTTCAATCCGGTTTTAGATCTTCTTACTCAACAGATACATATTTGATTCACCTCACAGATTACCTCAATTTTGAATGTGACAAAGGCAACTACACTGGCATGGTAATGTTAGACCTCCAAAAGGCATTTGACACTGTGAATCACGATATTCTGTTCTCAAAACTACGATGTATTGGGCTGAATAAACAGTCAGTAAACTGGTTTAGATCATACCTAACTGGAAGGTCACAGGTCGTTGATGTAAATGGCACACTGTCTGGAACACGGAACATAACATGTGGAGTTCCACAAGGCTCCATACTAGGGCCCCTGCTGTTCTTAATATATGTTAATGCTATGACTGCTGCAGCGCAATGTAAACTTATGTTGTACGCTGATGACTCAGCACTACTGGTGTCAGGGAAAGATACAGCAGATATAGAACGAATATTGAGTGTTGAGCTGCAGTCAATTAGGGAATGGTTAATCGACAACAAGCTATCTTTGCATCTGGGCAAGACAGAGTCAATCCTGTTTGGTTCCAAGCAACGCTTAAGTAAAATGAACTCTGTTACTGTGACATGTGGAGCAAGTACTATTGAAGCAAAGTCAAATGTAAAATATTTAGGTGTAACTCTGGATCAATCACTGTCAGGAGAAAATACTGTCAACATCCTCCTGTCTAAATGCTCTGGCAAACTGACATTTCTTTACAGAAATACAAAGACATTTTGTCTTGAAAACGAAAAAACAACTTGTATTGGCTTTGATTCAATGTCACTTTCATTATGCTTGTTCCTCATGATACAGTGGCCTATCCAAGAAACTTAACGGAAGGATGCAAACTATGCAAAACAAAATAGTCAGATATATGCTAAATGGTCCAACAAAAACTCATATTAGATATAAGCAATTCAAACAAGTTGATTTACTCCCTCTGAAAAACAGAGTGGAACGTCTGCACCTCTCACAACCCTCTAATTTTAGTCATTAAAAATATTTGATAGCTTCAAAATTAACATAACATAACATAATATCCTAACTAAACCTAATCAAACCTAACTAAACGTAACTAAACCTAAAAAAAAAACTAACTATAAACCTAACAAACTTATAAAAAAAATTCATATTTTTTTCTGAAATTCAGTGGCAAAACTGTTTGAAGTGATCTGAACAAGTATCTGATGTTGAATTTGTAGTCCATTATAAAGATAAGGAGATATCGACTGGGTCGTCTTACGAATCTTAACTTCACAGTAAATATTCGTAAGACGACCCAGTCGATATATCCTTATCTTTATAATGGATTGCAAATTCAAATTCAGATACTTGTTCAGATCACATCAAACAGTTATGCCACTGAATTTCAGAAAAATATATGAATTTTTTTTTTTAAGGTTATGTTAGGTTTAGTTACGTTTAGTTAGGTTTGATTAGGTTTAGTTTCGTTGTTATGTTATGTAATGTTAATTTAGAAGCTATCAAATGTTTTTTATTACTAAAAGTATGGGTTATTTGACAAGTATCTGAAGTTGAATTTGCAGTCCATTATAAAGATAAGAAGATATCGACTGGGTCGTCTTACGAATATTTACTGTGAAGTTAAGATTCGGAAGACGACCCAGTCGATATCTTCTTACCTTTATAATGGATTGCAATTTCAACTTCAGATATTTGTTCAGATCACCTCAAACAGTTATGCCACTGAATTTCAGAAATTTTTTTTTTTTTTTTTTTTTAAGGTTATGTTAGCTTAATAATTAGGTTTGGTTAGGTTTAGTTACGTTTAGGTAAATTTGGTTAGGTTTATTCAAATGCAGCTCTGGGAAGGTTATACTAACAAAGCAATTTTCATTCGGTAAATTTTTACATCTTCACCAGAATGGCGTGCTACGAAATAGAAATGGCGTCTGTACCTCACACAACCCCTACTTTTGTTCATGAAAAACATTTGATAGCTTCTAAATTAACATAACATAACATAACAACCTAACTAAATCTAACCAAACCTAACTAAACGTAACTAAACCTAACCAAACCTAACTATAAACCTAACATAACCTTAAAAAAAAAATTCATATTTTTTTCTGAAATTCAGTGGCATAACTGTTTCAGGTGATCTGAACAAGTATCTGAAGTTGAATTTGCAATCCATTATAAAGATAAGGAGATATCGACTGGGTCGTCTTACGAATATTTACTGTGAAGTTAAGATTCGGTAGATGACCCAGTCGATATCTCCATACCTTTATAATGGACTGCAAATTCAACTTCAGATACTTGTTCAGATCACCTCAAACAGTTATGCCACTGAATTTCAGAGAAAAATATGAATTTTTTTTTTTAGGTTATGTTAGGCTTATAATTAGGTTTGGTTAGGTTTAGTTACGTTTAGGTAGGTTTGGTTAGGTTAATTTTGGTTAGGCTTATGCAAGTGCAACTCTGGGAAGGTTATGCTAACAAAGCATTTTTCATTCGGTAAATTTTTACATCTTCACCAGAATGGCGTGCTACGAAAAAAAAATGGCGTCTGCATCTCAAATAACCCGTACTTTTATTCATAAAAACATTTGATAGCTTCTAAATTAACATTACATAACATAACAATCAAACTAAACCTAATCAAACCTAACTAAACGTAACTAAACCTAACTATAATCCTAACATAACCCTAAAAAAAAAATTCATATATTTTTCTGAAATTCAGTGGCATAACTGTTTTTTCATTCGGTAAATTTTACTGCGTAATTATTATACATAGAACAAATATTCATTATGACAGTTGTAGAGTTTTATTAGTTGTATCAGATGCTGCAATAATATTTCCAATATCTCTAATAGCTTCCGAGAAAATTATAACAATATCTATTTTTTGTAAAAAAGATACGGTTTAATTTTACTGCGTAATTATTATACATAGAACGAATATTCCTAATGGCAATTGTAGAGTTTAATTAGGTCTATCAGATGCAGCAATGATATTTCCAATATCTCTAATGGCTTTCGAGAAAATGAGGAGGAAAGTTATGTTTTGGAAAAAAGATACGGTTTTATATAATTGCGTAATTATTAGTCATAGAATAAATATTCATAATGACAGTTGTAGAGTATAATAAGGTCTATCAGATGCTGCAATGACATTTCCAATATTTCTAATAGCTTTCGAGAAAATGAGGAAGAAAAAATAAGTGATAGTTTCATTTTACTACTAAATTTGATCTAAGAAAAAATATTCATTATGACAGTTGTAGAGTATAATTAGGTCTATCAGATGCTGCAATGATATTTCCAATATCTCTAATAGCTTCCGAGAAAATAAGAATAAAATCTATTTTTTGGAAAAAAAATACGATTTAATTTTACTGCATAATTATTATACATAGAACAAATATTCATCATGTCAGTTGTAGAGTTTAATTCGGTCTATCAGATGCTACAATGATATTTCCACTATCACTAATAGCTTCCTAGAAAATTAGAAGGAAATTTTTTTGGGGGAAAAATATACGGTTTAATTTTACTGCGTAATTATTATACATAGAACAAATCTTCATTATGACAGTTGTAGAGTTTATTTAGGTCTAACAGATGTTGCAATGATATTTCCGATATCTCTAATAGCTTCCGAGAAAATTAGAACGAAATCTATTTTTTGGAAAAAAAAGATAAGGTTTAATATTACTGCGTAAATATTATACATAGAACCTATATTCATTATGACAGTTGTAGAGTTTAATGCGGTCTATCAAATGCTGCAATGATATTTCCAATATCTCAAATAGCTTCCGAGAAAATTAGAACGAAATCTATTTTTTGGAAAAAAAGATACGGTTTAACTTTAGTGCGTAATTATTATACATAGAACATATATTCATTATGACAGTTGTAGAGTTTAAACAGGTCTATCAGATGCTGCAATGTTATTTCCAATATCTTTAATAGCTTCCGAGAAAATCATAACGAAATCTATTTTTTGGAAAAAAAGATACGGTTTAATTTTACTGCGTAATTATTATACATAGAACAAATATTATTTATGACAGTTGTAGAGTTTAAATAGGTCTATCAGATATTGCAATGTTATTTCCAATATCTCTAATAGCTACCGAGAAAATTATAACGAAATTTTTTTTTTGGAAAAAAAAACGGTTTAATTTTACTGCGTAATTATTATACATAGAACGAATATTCATAATGTCAGTTGTAGAGTTTAATTAGGTCTATCAGATGCAGCAATGATATTTCCAATATCTCTAATGGCTTTCGAGAAAATGAGGAGGAAAGTTATGTTTTGGAAAAAAAAAACGATTTTACATTATTGCGTGATTATTAGTCATAGAACAAATATCTATTATGACAGTTATATAGTATAATAAGGTCTATCAGATGCTGCAATGACATTTCAAATATGTCTAATAACTTTCGAGAAAAAGAGGAAGAAAAAAAAATTGATAGTTTCATTTTACTGCTAAATATAATCTAAGAACAAATATTCATTATGACAGTTGTAGAGTTAAATTAGGTCTATCAGATGCTGCAATGATATTTCCAATATCTCTAATAGCTTCCGAGAAAATTAGAACTAAATCTATTTTTTGGTAAAAAGATAGTTTAATTTTACTGCATAATTATTATACATAGAACAAATATTCATTATGTCAGTTGTAGAATTTTATTTGGTCAATCAGATGCTAAAATGATATTTCCAATATCTCTAATAGCTTTCGAGAAAATTAGAACGAAATCTATTTTTTGGAAAAATATACGGTTTAATTTTACTGCGTAATTATTATACATAGAACATATATTCATTATGACAGTTGTAGAGTTTAAACAGGTCTATCAGATGCTGCAATGTTATTTCCAATATCTCTAATAGCTTCCGAGAAAATTATAACGAAATGTATTTTTTGGAAAAAAAAAATATGGTTTAATTTTATTGCGTAATTATTAAACATAGAATTAATATTCAAAATGGCAATTGTAGAGTTTAACTAGATCTATCAGATACAGCAATGATATTTCCAATATCTCTTTTGGCTTTCGAGAAAATAAGGAGAAAAGTTATGTTTTGGAAAAAAGATACGGATTTATAATATTGCGTAATTATTAGTCATAGAACAAATATTAATAATGACAGTTGTAGAGCATAATAAGGTCTATCAGATGCTGCAATGACATTTCCAATATGTCTAATAGCTTTCGAGAAAATGAGGAAGAAAAAATAAGTGATAGTTTAATTTTACTACTAAATTTGATCTAAGAACAAATATTCATTATGACAGTTGTAGAGTTTAATTAGGTCTAACAGATGTTGCAATGATATTTCCGATATCTCTAATAGCTTCCGAGAAAATTAGAACGAAATCTATTTTTTGGATAAAAAAGATAAGGTTTAATATTACTGCGTAAATATTATACATAGAACCTATATTCATTATGACAGTTGTAGAGTTTAATGCGGTCTATCAAATGCTGCAATGATATTTCCAATATCTCAAATAGCTTCCGAGAAAATTAGAACGAAATCTATTTTTTGGAAAAAAAGATACGGTTTAACTTTAGTGCGTAATTATTATACATAGAACATATATTCATTATGACAGTTGTAGAGTTTAAACAGGTCTATCAGATGCTGCAATGTTATTTCCAATATCTTTAATAGCTTCCGAGAAAATCATAACGAAATCTATTTCTTGGAAAAAAGATACGGTTTAATTTTACTGCGTAATTATTATACATAGAACAAATATTATTTATGACAGTTGTAGAGTTTAAATAGGTCTATCAGATATTGCAATGTTATTTCCAATATCTCTAATAGCTACCGAGAAAATTATAACGAAATTTTTTTTTGGGAAAAAAGATACGGTTTAATTTTACTGCGTAATTATTATACATAGAACGAATATTCATAATGGCAGTTGTAGAGTTTAATTAGGTCTATCAGATGCAGCAATGATATTTCCAATATCTCTAATGGCTTTCGAAAAAATGAGGAGGAAAGTTATGTTTTGGAAAAAAGATACGATTTTACATTATTGCGTGATTATTAGTCATAGAACAAATATCTATTATGACAGTTATATAGTATAATAAGGTATATCAGATGCTGCAATGACATTTCCAATATGTCTAATAGCTTTCGAGAAAATGAGGAAGAAAAAATAAGTGATAGTTTAATTTTACTACTAAATTTGATCTAAGAACAAATATTCATTATGACAGTTGTAGAGTTTAATTAGGTCTAACAGATGTTGCAATGATATTTCCGATATCTCTAATAGCTTCCGAGAAAATTAGAACGAAATCTATTTTTTGGATAAAAAAGATAAGGTTTAATATTACTGCGTAAATATTATACATAGAACCTATATTCATTATGACAGTTGTAGAGTTTAATGCGGTCTATCAAATGCTGCAATGATATTTCCAATATCTCAAATAGCTTTCGAGAAAATTAGAACGAAATCTATTTTTTGGAAAAAAAGATACGGTTTAACTTTAGTGCGTAATTATTATACATAGAACATATATTCATTATGACAGTTGTAGAGTTTAAACAGGTCTATCAGATGCTGCAATGTTATTTCCAATATCTTTAATAGCTTCCGAGAAAATCATAACGAAATCTATTTTTTGGAAAAAAGATACGGTTTAATTTTACTGCGTAATTATTATACATAGAACAAATATTATTTATGACAGTTGTAGAGTTTAAATAGGTCTATCAGATATTGCAATGTTATTTCCAATATCTTTAATAGCTACCGAGAAAATTATAACGAAATTTTTTTTTTGGAAAAAAGATACGGTTTAATTTTACTGCGTAATTATTATACATAGAACGAATATTCATAATGGCAGTTGTAGAGTTTAATTAGGTCTATCAGATGCAGCAATGATATTTCCAATATCTCTAATGGCTTTCGAGAAAATGAGGAGGAAAGTTATGTTTTGGAAAAAAGATACGATTTTACATTATTGCGTGATTATTAGTCATAGAACAAATATCTATTATGACAGTTATATAGTATAATAAGGTCTATCAGATGCTGCAATGACATTTCCAATATGTCTAATAGCTTTCGAGAAAATGAGGAAGAAAAAATAAGTGATAGTTTAATTTTACTACTAAATTTGATCTAAGAACAAATATTCATTATGACAGTTGTAGAGTTTAATTAGGTCTAACAGATGTTGCAATGATATTTCCGATATCTCTAATAGCTTCCGAGAAAATTAGAACGAAATCTATTTTTTGGATAAAAAAGATAAGGTTTAATATTACTGCGTAAATATTATACATAGAACCTATATTCATTATGACAGTTGTAGAGTTTAATGCGGTCTATCAAATGCTGCAATGATATTTCCAATATCTCAAATAACTTCCGAGAAAATTAGAACGAAATCTATTTTTTGGAAAAAAAGATACGGTTTAACTTTAGTGCGTAATTATTATACATAGAACATATATTCATTATGACAGTTGTAGAGTTTAAACAGGTCTATCAGATGCTGCAATGTTATTTCCAATATCTTTAATAGCTTCCGAGAAAATCATAACGAAATCTATTTCTTGGAAAAAAGATACGGTTTAATTTTACTGCGTAATTATTATACATAGAACAAATATTATTTATGACAGTTGTAGAGTTTAAATAGGTCTATCAGATATTGCAATGTTATTTCCAATATCTCTAATAGCTACCGAGAAAATTATAACGAAATTTTTTTTTGGGAAAAAAGATACGGTTTAATTTTACTGCGTAATTATTATACATAGAACGAATATTCATAATGGCAGTTGTAGAGTTTAATTAGGTCTATCAGATGCAGCAATGATATTTCCAATATCTCTAATGGCTTTCGAGAAAATGAGGAGGAAAGTTATGTTTTGGAAAAAAGATACGATTTTACATTATTGCGTGATTATTAGTCATAGAACAAATATCTATTATGACAGTTATATAGTATAATAAGGTCTATCAGATGCTGCAATGACATTTCCAATATGTCTAATAGCTTTCGAGAAAATGAGGAAGAAAAAATAAGTGATAGTTTAATTTTACTACTAAATTTGATCTAAGAACAAATATTCATTATGACAGTTGTAGAGTTTAATTAGGTCTAACAGATGTTGCAATGATATTTCCGATATCTCTAATAGCTTCCGAGAAAATTAGAACGAAATCAATTTTTTCGATAAAAAAGATAAGGTTTAATATTACTGCGTAAATATTATACATAGAACCTATATTCATTATGACAGTTGTAGAGTTTAATGCGGTCTATCAAATGCTGCAATGATATTTCCAATATCTCAAATAGCTTCCGAGAAAATTAGAACGAAATCTATTTTTTGGAAAAAAAGATACGGTTTAACTTTAGTGCGTAATTATTATACATAGAACATATATTCATTATGACAGTTGTAGAGTTTAAACAGGTCTATCAGATGCTGCAATGTTATTTCCAATATCTTTAATAGCTTCCGAGAAAATCATAACGAAATCTATTTCTTGGAAAAAAGATACGGTTTAATTTTACTGCGTAATTATTATACATAGAACAAATATTATTTATGACAGTTGTAGAGTTTAAATAGGTCTATCAGATATTGCAATGTTATTTCCAATATCTCTAATAGCTACCGAGAAAATTATAACGAAATTTTTTTTTGGGAAAAAAGATACGGTTTAATTTTACTGCGTAATTATTATACATAGAACGAATATTCATAATGACAGTTGTAGAGTTTAATTAGGTCTATCAGATGCAGCAATGATATTTCCAATATCTCTAATGGCTTTCGAGAAAATGAGGAGGAAAGTTATGTTTTGGAAAAAAGATACGATTTTACATTATTGCGTGATTATTAGTCATAGAACAAATATCTATTATGACAGTTATATAGTATAATAAGGTATATCAGATGCTGCAATGACAGTTCCAATATGTCTAATAGCTTTCGAGAAAATGAGGAAGAAAAAATAAGTGATAGTTTAATTTTACTACTAAATTTGATCTAAGAACAAATATTCATTATGACAGTTGTAGAGTTTAATTAGGTCTAACAGATGTTGCAATGATATTTCCGATATCTCTAATAGCTTCCGAGAAAATTAGAACGAAATCTATTTTTTTGAAAAAAAAGATAAGGTTTAATATTACTGCGTAAATATTATACATAGAACCTATATTCATTATGACAGTTGTAGAGTTTAATGCGGTCTATCAAATGCTGCAATGATATTTCCAATATCTCAAATAGCTTTCGAGAAAATTAGAACGAAATCTATTTTTTGGAAAAAAAGATACGGTTTAACTTTAGTGCGTAATTATTATACATAGAACATATATTCATTATGACAGTTGTAGAGTTTAAACAGGTCTATCAGATGCTGCAATGTTATTTCCAATATCTTTAATAACTTCCGAGAAAATCATAACGAAATCTATTTTTTGGAAAAAAGATACGGTTTAATTTTACTGCGTAATTATTATACATAGAACAAATATTATTTATGACAGTTGTAGAGTTTAAATAGGTCTATCAGATATTGCAATGTTATTTCCAATATCTTTAATAGCTACCGAGAAAATTATAACGAAATTTTTTTTTTGGAAAAAAGATACGGTTTAATTTTACTGCGTAATTATTATACATAGAACGAATATTCATAATGGCAGTTGTAGAGTTTAATTAGGTCTATCAGATGCAGCAATGATATTTCCAATATCTCTAATGGCTTTCGAGAAAATGAGGAGGAAAGTTATGTTTTGGAAAAAAGATACGATTTTACATTATTGCGTGATTATTAGTCATAGAACAAATATCTATTATGACAGTTATATAGTATAATAAGGTCTATCAGATGCTGCAATGACATTTCCAATATGTCTAATAGCTTTCGAGAAAATGAGGAAGAAAAAATAAGTGATAGTTTAATTTTACTACTAAATTTGATCTAAGAACAAATATTCATTATGACAGTTGTAGAGTTTAATTAGGTCTAACAGATGTTGCAATGATATTTCCGATATCTCTAATAGCTTCCGAGAAAATTAGAACGAAATCTATTTTTTGGATAAAAAAGATAAGGTTTAATATTACTGCGTAAATATTATACATAGAACCTATATTCATTATGACAGTTGTAGAGTTTAATGCGGTCTATCAAATGCTGCAATGATATTTCCAATATCTCAAATAGCTTCCGAGAAAATTAGAACGAAATCAATTTTTGGGAAAAAAAGATACGGTTTAACTTTAGTGCGTAATTATTATACATAGAACATATATTCATTATGACAGTTGTAGAGTTTAAACAGGTCTATCAGATGCTGCAATGTTATTTCCAATATCTTTAATAGCTTCCGAGAAAATCATAACGAAATCTATTTCTTGGAAAAAAGATACGGTTTAATTTTACTGCGTAATTATTATACATAGAACAAATATTATTTATGACAGTTGTAGAGTTTAAATAGGTCTATCAGATATTGCAATGTTATTTCCAATATCTCTAATAGCTACCGAGAAAATTATAACGAAATTTTTTTTTTGGAAAAAAGATACGGTTTAATTTTACTGCGTAATTATTATACATAGAACGAATATTCATAATGGCAGTTGTAGAGTTTAATTAGGTCTATCAGATGCAGCAATGATATTTCCAATATCTCTAATGGCTTTCGAGAAAATGAGGAGGAAAGTTATGTTTTGGAAAAAAGATACGATTTTACATTATTGCGTGATTATTAGTCATAGAACAAATATCTATTATGACAGTTATATAGTATAATAAGGTCTATCAGATGCTGCAATGACATTTCCAATATGTCTAATAGCTTTCGAGAAAATGAGGAAGAAAAAATAAGTGATAGTTTAATTTTACTACTAAATTTGATCTAAGAACAAATATTCATTATGACAGTTGTAGAGTTTAATTAGGTCTAACAGATGTTGCAATGATATTTCCGATATCTCTAATAGCTTCCGAGAAAATTAGAACGAAATCTATTTTTTGAATAAAAAAGATAAGGTTTAATATTACTGCGTAAATATTATACATAGAACCTATATTCATTATGACAGTTGTAGAGTTTAATGCGGTCTATCAAATGCTGCAATGATATTTCCAATATCTCAAATAGCTTCCGAGAAAATTAGAACGAAATCAATTTTTGGGAAAAAAAGATACGGTTTAACTTTAGTGCGTAATTATTATACATAGAACATATATTCATTATGACAGTTGTAGAGTTTAAACAGGTCTATCAGATGCTGCAATGTTATTTCCAATATCTTTAATAGCTTCCGAGAAAATCATAACGAAATCAATTTTTTGGAAAAAAGATACGGTTTAATTTTACTGCGTAATTATTATACATAGAACAAATATTATTTATGACAGTTGTAGAGTTTAAATAGGTCTATCAGATATTGCAATGTTATTTCCAATATCTCTAATAGCTACCGAGAAAATTATAACGAAATTTTTTTTTGGGAAAAAAGATACGGTTTAATTTTACTGCGTAATTATTATACATAGAACGAATATTCATAATGGCAGTTGTAGAGTTTAATTAGGTCTATCAGATGCAGCAATGATATTTCCAATATCTCTAATGGCTTTCGAGAAAATGAGGAGGAAAGTTATGTTTTGGAAAAAAGATACGATTTTACATTATTGCGTGATTATTAGTCATAGAACAAATATCTATTATGACAGTTATAGAGTATAATAAGGTCTATCAGATGCTGCAATGACATTTCCAATATGTCTAATAGCTTTCGAGAAAATGAGGAAGAAAAAATAAGTGATAGTTTAATTTTACTACTAAATTTGATCTAAGAACAAATATTCATTATGACAGTTGTAGAGTTTAATTAGGTCTAACAGATGTTGCAATGATATTTCCGATATCTCTAATAGCTTCCGAGAAAATTAGAACGAAATCTATTTTTTGGAAAAAAAAGATAAGGTTTAATATTACTGCGTAAATATTATACATAGAACCTATATTCATTATGACAGTTGTAGAGTTTAATGCGGTCTATCAAATCCTGCAATGATATTTCCAATATCTCAAATAGCTTCCGAGAAAATTTGAACGAAATCTATTTTTTGGAAAAAAAAGATACGGTTTAACTTTAGTGCGTAATTATTATACATAGAACATATATTCATTATGACAGTTGTAGAGTTTAAACAGGTCTATCAGATGCTGCAATGTTATTTCCAATATCTTTAATAGCTTCCGAGAAAATCATAACGAAATCTATTTCTTGGAAAAAAGATACGGTTTAATTTTACTGCGTAATTATTATACATAGAACAAATATTATTTATGACAGTTGTAGAGTTTAAATAGGTCTATCAGATATTGCAATGTTATTTCCAATATCTCTAATAGCTACCGAGAAAATTATAACAAAATTTTTTTTTTGGAAAAAAGATACGGTTTAATTTTACTGCGTAATTATTATACATAGAACGAATATTCATAATGGCAGTTGTAGAGTTTAATTAGGTCTATCAGATGCAGCAATGATATTTCCAATATCTCTAATGGCTTTCGAAAAAATGAGGAGGAAAGTTATGTTTTGGAAAAAAGATACGATTTTACATTATTGCGTGATTATTAGTCATAGAACAAATATCTATTATGACAGTTATATAGTATAATAAGGTATATCAGATGCTGCAATGACATTTCCAATATGTCTAATAGCTTTCGAGAAAATGAGGAAGAAAAAATAAGTGATAGTTTAATTTTACTACTAAATTTGATCTAAGAACAAATATTCATTATGACAGTTGTAGAGTTTAATTAGGTCTAACAGATGTTGCAATGATATTTCCGATATCTCTAATAGCTTCCGAGAAAATTAGAACGAAATCTATTTTTTGGATAAAAAAGATAAGGTTTAATATTACTGCGTAAATATTATACATAGAACTTATATTCATTATGACAGTTGTAGAGTTTAATGCGGTCTATCAAATGCTGCAATGATATTTCCAATATCTCAAATAGCTTCCGAGAAAATTAGAACGAAATCTATTTTTTGGAAAAAAAGATACGGTTTAACTTTAGTGCGTAATTATTATACATAGAACATATATTCATTATGACAGTTGTAGAGTTTAAACAGGTCTATCAGATGCTGCAATGTTATTTCCAATATCTTTAATAGCTTCCGAGAAAATCATAACGAAATCTATTTCTTGGAAAAAAGATACGGTTTAATTTTACTGCGTAATTATTATACATAGAACAAATATTATTTATGACAGTTGTAGAGTTTAAATAGGTCTATCAGATATTGCAATGTTATTTCCAATATCTCTAATAGCTACCGAGAAAATTATAACGAAATTTTTTTGGGGGAAAAAAGATACGGTTTAATTTTACTGCGTAATTATTATACATAGAACGAATATTCATAATGGCAGTTGTAGAGTTTAATTAGGTCTATCAGATGCAGCAATGATATTTCCAATATCTCTAATGGCTTTCGAGAAAATGAGGAGGAAAGTTATGTTTTGGAAAAAAGATATGATTTTACATTATTGCGTGATTATTAGTCATAGAACAAATATCTATTATGACAGTTATATAGTATAATAAGGTCTATCAGATGCTGCAATGACATTTCCAATATGTCTAATAGCTTTCGAGAAAATGAGGAAGAAAAAATAAGTGATAGTTTAATTTTACTACTAAATGTGATCTAAGAACAAATATTCATTATGACAGTTGTAGAGTTTAATTAGGTCTAACAGATGTTGCAAAGATATTTTCGATATCTCTAATAGCTTCCGAGAAAATTAGAACGAAATCTATTTTTTGGATAAAAAAGATAAGGTTTAATATTACTGCGTAAATATTATACATAGAACCTATATTCATTATGACAGTTGTAGAGTTTAATGCGGTCTATCAAATGCTGCAATGATATTTCCAATATCTCAAATAGCTTCCGAGAAAATTTGAACGAAATCTATTTTTTGGAAAAAAAAGATACGGTTTAACTTTAGTGCGTAATTATTATACATAGAACATAAATTCATTATGACAGTTGTAGAGTTTAAACAGGTCTATCAGATGCTGCAATGTTATTTCCAATATCTTTAATAGCTTCCGAGAAAATCATAACGAAATCTATTTTTTGGAAAAAAGATACGGTTTAATTTTACTGCGTAATTATTATACATAGAACAAATATTATTTATGACAGTTGTAGAGTTTAAATAGGTCTATCAGATATTGCAATGTTATTTCCAATATCTCTAATAGCTACCGAGAAAATTATAACGAAATTTTTTTTTTGGAAAAAAGATACGGTTTAATTTTACTGCGTAATTATTATACATAGAACGAATATTCATAATGGCAGTTGTAGAGTTTAATTAGGTCTATCAGATGCAGCAATGATATTTCCAATATCTCTAATGGCTTTCGAGAAAATGAGGAGGAAAGTTATGTTTTGGAAAAAAGATACGATTTTACATTATTGCGTGATTATTAGTTATAGAACAAATATCTATTATGACAGTTATATAGTATAATAAGGTCTATCAGATGCTGCAATGACATTTCAAATATGTCTAATAACTTTCGAGAAAATGAGGAAGAAAAAAAAATTGATAGTTTCATTTTACTGCTAAATATAATCTAAGAACAAATATTCATTATGACAGTTGTAGCGTTAAATTAGGTTTATCAGATGCTGCAATGATATTTCCAATATCTCTAATAGCTTCCGAGAAAATTAGAACTAAATCTATTTTTTGGTAAAAAGATAGTTTAATTTTACTGCATAATTATTATACATAGAACAAATATTCATTATGTCAGTTGTAGAATTTTATTTGGTCAATCAGATGCTAAAATGATATTTCCAATATCTCTAATAGCTTTCGAGAAAATTAGAACGAAATCTATTTTTTGGAAAAATATACGGTTTAATTTTACTGCGTAATTATTATACATAGAACATATATTCATTATGACAGTTGTAGAGTTTAAACAGGTCTATCAGATGCTGCAATGTTATTTCCAATATCTCTAATAGCTTCCGAGAAAATTATAACGAAATCTATTTTTTGGAAAAAAATATACGGTTTAATTTTATTGTGTAATTATTAAACATAGAATTAATATTCATAATGGCAATTGTAGAGTTTAACTAGATCTATCAGATGCAGCAATGATATTTCCAATATCTCTTTTGGCTTTCGAGAAAATAAGGAGGAAAGTTATGTTTTGGAAAAAAGATACGGATTTATAATATTGCTTAATTATTAGTCATAGAACAAATATTCATAATGACAGTTGTAGAGTATAATAAGGTCTATCAGATGCTGCAATGACATTTCCAATATGTTTAATAGCTTTCGAGAAAATGAGGAAGAAAAAATAAGTGATAGTTTAATTTTACTACTAAATTTGATATAAGAATAAATATTCATTATGACAGTTCTAGAGTTTAATTAGGTCTAATCAGATGCTACTATGATATTTCCAATATCTCGAATAGCTTCCGAGAAAATTAGAACGAAATCCATTTTTTGGAAAAAAAGATACGATTTAATTTTACTGTGTAATTATTATACATAGAACAAATATTCATTATGCCAGCTGTAGAGTTTGATTAGTTCTATCAGATGCTGCAATTATATTTCCAATATCTCTAATAGCTTCCGAGAAAATTAGAATGAAATCTATTTTTTGGAAAAAATTATACGGTTTAATTTTACTGCGTAATTATTATACATAGAACAAATATTAATTATGACAGTTGTAGAGTTTATATAGGTCTATCAGATATTGCAATATTATTTCGAATATCTCTAATAGCTTCCGAGAAAATTATAACGAAATCTATTTTTTGGAAAAAAGATACGGTTTAATTTTACAGCGTCATTATTATACATAGAACGAATATTCATAATGGCAATTGTAGAGTTTAATTAGGTCTATCAGATCTCCATCTGATAGACCTAAAGGAAAGTTATGTTTTGGAAAAAAAAGATACGATTTTACATTATTGCGTAATTATTAGTCATATAACAAATAGTCATAATGACAGTTATATAGTATAATAAGGTCTATCAGATGCTGCAATGACATTTCCAATATGTCTAATAGCTTTCGAGAAAATGAGGAAGAAAAAATAACTGATAGTTTAATTTTACTACTAAATTTGATCTAAGAACAAATATTCATTATGACAGTTGTAGAGTTTAATTAGGTCTAATCAGATGCTGGAATGATATTTACAATATCTCTAATAGCTTCTGAGAAAATTAGAATGAAATCTATTTTTTGGAAAAAAGATACGATTTAATTTTACTGCGTAATTATTATACATAGAACAAATATTCATTATGACAGTTGTAGAGTTAAATTAGGTCTATCAGATGCTGCAATGATATTTCCAATATCTCTAATAGCTTCTGAGAAAATTAGAGCGAAATCTATTTTTTGGAAAATAGAAATGGTTTAATTTTACTGCGTAATTATTATACATAAAAAAAAATATTATTTTTCTCTGAAATTCAGTGGCATAAATGTTTCAGGTGATCTGAACAAGTATCTGAAGTTGAATTTGCAGTCCCTTATAAAGATAAGGAGATATCGACAGGGTCGTCTTCCGAATCTTAACTTTACAGTAAATATTTGTAAGATGACCCATTCGATATCTCCTTATCTTTATAATAAATTGCAAATTGAACTTTAGATACTTGTTCAGATCACATTAAACAGTTATGCCACTGAATTTCAGAAAAATATATGAATTTTTTTTTTAAGGTTATGTTAGGTTTATAATTAGGTTTATTTACGTTTAGTTAGGTTTAATTAGGTTTAGTTTGGATGTTATGTTATGTAATGTTAATTTAGAAGCTATCAAATGTTTTTTATGACTAAAAGTACGGGTTATTTGCGATGCAGATGCCATTTATTTTTCGTAGCACGCCATTCTGGTGAAGATGTAAAAATTTACCGAATGAAAAATGCTTTATTAGCATAACCTTCCCAGAGCTGAACTTGAATAAGACTAACCAAAACTAACCTAACCAAACCTAACTAAACGTAACTAAACCTAACCAAACCTAATTATAAGCCTAACATAACCTTAAAAAAAAAAAATTCATATTTTTCTCTGAAATTCAGTGGTATAACTGTTTGATGTGATCTGAACAAGTATCTGAAGTTGAATTTGCAGTCCATTATAAAGGTAAGAAGATATCGACTGGATCATCTTACGAATCTTAACTTCACAGTAAATATTCGTATGACGATCCAATCGATATCTCCTTACCTTTATAATGGATTGCAAATTCAACTTCAGATACTTGTTCAGATCACATCAAACAGTTATGCCACTGAATTTCAGAAAAATATATTAATTTTTTTTTAAAGGTTATGTTAGGTTTATAGTTAGGTTTAATTACGTTTGATTAGGTTTAGTTACGTTTAGTTAGGTTTGATTAGGTTTAGTTTGGTTGTTATGTTATGTTATGTTAATTTGGAAGCTATCAAATGTTTTTTATGACTAAAAGTAGGGGTTATTTGAGGTGCAGACGCCATTTATTTTTCGTAGTACGCCATTCTGGTGCAGATGTAAAAATTTACCGAATGAAAAATGCTTTGTTAGCATAACCTTCCCAGAGCTGCACTTGAATAAACCTAACCAAAACTAACCTAACCAAATCTAATTAAACGTAACTAAACCTAACCAAACCTAACTATAAACCTAACATAACCTTAAAAAAAAAAAAATCCATATTTTTTTTTCTGAAATTCAGTGGCATAACTGTTTGAGGTGATCTGAACAAGTATCTGAAGTTGAATTTGTAGTCCATTATAAAGGTAAGGAGATATCGACTGGGTCGTCTTCCGAATCTTAACTTCACGGTTAAGATTCGTAAAACGACCTAGTCGGTATCTCCTTAACTATATAATGGACTACAAATTCAACCTCAGTTACTTGTTCGGATCACATCAAATAGTTATTAATTACAGAAATAAATATGATTTTTTTTTTTTTTTTTTTTTTTTTTTTTTTTTTTTTTTTTTTTTTTTTTTTTTTTTGTTTAGGGACTTAGCTGTGTCTGTACTGGTGATGTGACGGGTTATGAGTGTTCTCTTATTTGCTGCGAGGCTGTATAGGAGGGTATGAAGCTAAGAACGTTGTATATAGTCTCCCTTTGTTCTGCAGCTCATGAAGGAGAGGTTAGTGGCGTCTGGCGTGTCCTGCCTCAAGGTTACCTGTGTTGAAGAGCCTTGATGGGTCTGTATTTTATATGTATCAAGGCGAATAGCGGATGGTTTCACAGCCATGACTTATGTTTTGATAACCACACCAACCTATTTACAGCACACAGACTTCATTGAGCTTGGGAGTGGAGACAAAGAACGATTTACTGAACGAAAGTTACACCATCGACATCTCACGTGGTGTCAAGAGTCATTTATGTATGTATTTTAGTAGTGAATAAATGTATCTAGGAAGTTAACAAGGCCTGCCTCGGAACACCTTACAGATCTTCATAAACTTGGGTTGATTCTTGGACAGTACATTGACTGAGAAACGAGATAATTAAATTAAGACAGTGTATTGCATCTGGGTGTGAAAGTTTCCCTCTCGTGTGTGCGTGGGCGAAGGGTTGCTGGAACATGATATCACAGATGGTGTGAGGGAGGCGCCAATCTGATGGCAGGAAGACTCCAAGGTAACAATAACATTTAACACTAACTATCATTACCGACGAGACGAATTTCATGAGCACGTACGCTGCAGATAGATGGAGAGTGGCGCCAACTTGAGGCACAAATGTTCTTAATGGATATATTACAATTCAGAGACAAGACATGCCATTAGAAGCAAGGCGGTGTATTGAAGGAAAACAGTTTGTACAATGTGTGCTATGTCACGCATCTCCTGAGAGGAATCCACAACACTCGTGACCCTATTAATTATCCTATACTTCCTTGCTTTATAAGAATGTGAAGGGAACTCATGCTCACCAATACACGTCATGGTTGTCCTCAAATAATTCTTAATTTCTTATCCTGTGAACTGATACTGAATCTACTAGTGAATGCAGCAGAACGAAACATAATTTTTGGGGAAATCCTAGTATAAATTAAATGTTTTCGTAGGAGTTGCCACGTGTGAATATTTGCTTCCACTCAGATATAAATTTTCGCCGTCTCCCTCTGGCTTCAAGTGGCTTGGTGATGAAAACCATGAATCATTAATCCATGTTAACGCAATGGTTGACAAGAGAACATGAGTTGGTGGTCTAGCATGGCGTAAGGTTTATAGGTTGAAGCACATCACATCATTAGTATTTTCCTGTTACAAGCAGTGTGTGTATAAGTGGGTGCCTGGTTGTCATGCAAGGGACACGTGCTGCACTGTGACTAGCCATTCCTCGTTTCTTTAGTCATGCAGATGATGTGATTCAAGGCCGAGTCAGATCTTCATATTTACGCTGCTAGATCCAGCCCTGAACACTATTTTTAAGCAATTAACCAGAAACAACACAATTACAGCTACAACTAATAAGACTACAACATAAACTATAACGCATCTAATCGAGGAAAAAAAAATTTTTCTTGACAATCTCTTGCATACGATAATCAAAACATAATGACACAAGATTGAATAAATGACTTTATTATAATACTAACACGATATTATCAGGTCAGGCTAATGTAGCTTAACCATGTCGAAACCAAACTTACGACTATCTAACCTAAAACTATTCCAGGCATGATCCCATTGTTATATTTTGGCTCACCATAAATAGTTAGTTAATGAAAAAAGAGCAAGCACCAGACATCAGAGGTCATATGGCGCTTACCATAAATAAACATATAACCAAATTTCACCCTTGGAGTATTCTTCAGTCTAAGCATTAACCCACGAGTACACAGTATAATAATGGAACTAATACAATACTTGGATGTAACTTATCAGTGACATCAGGTTTATTCTTGGGAACGTTACTATGGAAGATGTTTCGACCGCACTTGTTTACAAAATTCTAATTAAGTGTTGACATTGACAGTCTTCAACTCACGGGATTTCCTAAGCTACGAACAATGTTCTGTTGATACTTAAATTATGTATACTTCTGTTAATGGTTCTTCCTGTTTTCCTTAATATTTAAACTTTCACCGTTATATAAATGAACTCTAGCTTAATTTTCATCACTATTACTGCTAGTGTCATCTTCCTCCACACCATATGAAATTTTTTCATAACCTCTTATACTAGCACACTTATCTAAATCTTCCTAGACTTCAATGGAAGCAAATTTAGTATCAAGCAGTACTCAGGAAAATATGCAAACTTCTGAAAGCCGCAAGTTCGTCTTTAAATAAAGTTAAATGCAGAGGGACTGGAAAATCTTGAAGAAGACGACAGGTGGTTAGCAAACAGGTTATTTATTATTGCCTATAAATGTTCGCTTGCAAATTCACGTATCCAGTGAACGGTTTGCAAATAAAAAAATAAGTCTGAACACTTTATCAAGCTTCTTATCTACTGTGAACACTGCACAACAATTGAGAATGTTCCACACCAGTTTTGAGGTTGTTTGCAATGGTTAATGGCCACAAAAAACTATTATATACACAGTTTATATTCCCTTTAAAGTAGGGTAGCCGATACAAGGCATCCACATAGGTTCTAGGGAAAATTTAATCATCCTTCTCACTCTATGCTTTGTCTCAGTAGGAAGCAAGGATTATATACAGACCCTTGGTAAGAAGGAGCAATACAGCAACAACACCACCTACCTTGCTCCATTCTTATTAGTCCCTTTTACGACAGTGAATAAGGTGACTAACTATTCTATAAACCCAGCCACTGATATACAACCAGACCATATCTCCGCCTACCACAGAGGAGTTATCAGGGGAGTAGCTGAGACAACACATCTACATAGGGTTTGGGAAGAGACTATCACTCTTCCCACAGTATGCCTTCACAGAGGGAATAAATAATACTGAAGACTCCCCAGCCACCTTGCTCTATCCCTACTAATTGCCTTTCACAACACACTAGTATTAATATGGTGTTAGTATTCTTTCAACCTGACTGTTGATGAGGCCAGTTAAGTCATCCTATCACAAGAATTATACCTTGCTTGTATCTCTCATAAAGAGGATAGATAGCAGAGACAAGGCTTATACATAGCTTAGGACAATCTAATCCCTCGACCCCTTCTCTGCATTGTCTTATAGTAGGAAGAAACATAGGTGTGAGGCTCCCCAGTCCCATCGCTGTCTCTATTAGTCACCTTTTATGACAAGCAGAATTTTTTTTCTCCTTACATTAAAAAGGTACTGGCTTAGGGACAACACCCAGCTTAGCCATTGATGTGTGACCAAGTCTGGATCTAATATTCACACACTACTGCAATGTATGTGAGACTAATGTTTCTCATGTCACATAATACGAGTTGACTAACACTCCCATAACAGTGAATTTTGGTCACATACATAAGAAATAACTAATAGATATATATTCATTGCATAGCTGAGTTAGCATTACCTCAAACCACATATAACAACACTCTGGTATAGATAAATAAATCAGTTAATAAATACATCGACATGAATGAGTAGTATAAAGTATAAGTAAAACACACATTTAAAGGATCACTATAATTATAGAGCCAGACTGTTTACAAGCGCCTGCCCCTGCGGCCACCCTTCCTACGTGTGCTGTCTGAGGGTACCGGTGTCACATCCTGAAAACAAAACAAAAACACACGGGTCAACACTTAGCTACAAACAAGTTAAGATTATATGTGGAAGAAGTATAGAAAAAGTGTTCTCTAACGAACACAAAAGGTGATTGATGTTATATTATACCGAGCCTTGCTGTTAAGGCAATGAGTTTAGGTTATTGAAAATGAGTTTGTTATTGAAAATGAGTTGATGAAATTAAAAATGAGTTGATGAAATTGAAAATAAGTTGATGAAATTAAAAATGAGTTGATGAAACTGAAAACGAGTTGATGAAATTGAAGATGAGTTTACGACATTGAAGCTTGTTGAAAATAATATGATGAGGTGGAGATGCAATGCTACAATGAAAGACAAAGATAATGAGTCCATCAAGTTTAGACTGTAGAGCTCATTGTAATCCTGACAGTGATGATAACATGTACATTGCATTGGTTATACTATTAATGCAGAGAGAAACAATGAGAATGATAAGGCAAAATGCGTTAGGTTATGCATTGTGTAAAAATAGGTCACCAGTATGCATAACAAATGAATGGGCTGATGAAGGAACTACAATCAAAAGGATTCAAGGCAAAAAGATAATTTGCATATAAGTACATAGCTTCATTGGATGGAAAAAGGTGATGTATGTTTATATGGAATGTGTTTTATATTATGGTGATGGTTACAGTACTTAAGAGGAGGATGGCATCAGTGGGGAAGAATGAAACGTATTGACACAAACACAATAACACTTATCTGCTGTGAAGGACTAGCAAGAAATAGCATTAAAATCAAACTAAATTAAAAAATATTCAAATCAAAATAAAAAGTATCAAAATAAGCTTTCTTGCAGTCAAAAAAACGTTGCATAAACAATATCATCTCGCTGATTTGACAAAGTATTAAATTCATTACGTGATCTATGTTCCAAAGTTTCCCAAATGGCAACAGAAAGTCTGCCGCCGTTGATGAGAAGCCTTGGGTTACTCTGCCTTCAAGAGTTACACCGAGCACAATGGGGATGTACAGGTGTCTTTGGAGAAGGAAATGCTCGTAAGTGTAATGTGTGTTGGTACTAGAGATATGATATAACACACACACACACATACATACAGGATCATCATAACCAGCAGCCAGTGTTTAAAAGAGGAACAAGGGATTGAGAACACAAGTGGTTGGATATAAATAAACAATATATAAAGTAATTAAATAATATCGATGAAATTACACCAGAAAAGTAAATGCAAAATAATGACACAAGCAAAGAAAAAGATATATAATCAGAATTGCCAGAGACTAATTGACATTCCATAACAAGTACACAGATATCACACGAGAGGAATACATCAAACCTCACAACAATACCAAACACATCTCAATACAGAATAGACAAGCATTCACAACAATACACAATAGCCGAGCATTCACCTCAATACGTCCAATCTTCATGCCTGCACGTGCCAGGGCTCGCAGGGCTGACTGTCCACCAGGTCCGGGTGTCTTGGTCTTGTTGCCGCCGGTGGCACGGATCTTGATGTGCAGACAGTTGATGCCGAGAGTCTTGCACTTCTCGGCTACGTCCTGTTAATATGGAGAGATTTTTAAGTGCTGGGGAAACAACTTGGGGTTTACGATACAAATAATGTTTTTTGGGGGAATGTCAAAGTGTATGAGGTTTATATAAGAAATGGAAAGAATGGTAAAAATAAAGCAGGAAACTCACTCCCATTATTTTGAGCTACAGTGTAATAAAACAGAGACAATGACATTTCTGTTGATCACAAAAATGGTTCAGTTGGATTAATAAAAAAAACAAAAACAAAGTCAACAAATTAAAAATAAATAATAAATAACAGACTAGCAGTGATGGGTGACAAGCGAAATCATAGAACATACATTATACATGATTACGTAACAATACCAGGAGAGTTAAGAGTAAACCCAACACACACACACACACACATTCTACGCTGCACCAATCCAATGTTACAAAGCCACTCTATAAACCCGAGGAGTGGCCTTGGGTTAGGTGGAGGAAGCCTTGCATTACTCTCCCTTCTAGAGTTACACAAAGCACAATGGATGTACAAGTGTCTTTGGCGAAGGGATTGGACACGTCTCTCCTTGCCTCCCATACAAAGAATATAAATAAATAAATAAATAGAAAATAAATAATAATAATGATGATGATTAAGGAAAAGAAGAAGAGAGGCATGAAAGAACATATCATCTAGCTGTAAATCCCTCTACATCCCTTCCTTATTCATCTATAATAACATCACGTATCCTTATAACAGGAGGGATGTAACGCGTCATTATTAACATCATTATCTATATTTATCGTTCTTATAGTTAGTTAGTTACCCGAACAGCCAACATTTATTATTATCATTATTCTTATCATTAATGTTTTTGTTCTTATCATTAATTACCTGAACAATCAACATTCATTATTGTCATTATCATCATTATTTAAGTTTTTGTCCTTGTATTTAGTTCATTACCTGAGCAGCCAACATAGCAGCGTAGGGTGAGGACTCATCTCTGTCGGCCTTCACCTTCTGTCCTCCAGTAATACGCACGATGGTCTCCCGGCCGGACAGGTCAGTAACGTGGACAAAGGTGTCGTTGTAGCTGGCGTAGATGTGGCAGACAGCAAACACCTTCTCTCCATCCAGCACCTGCGGGCCAAGCTGGACCTGCACCTCCTCCTTCTGGGTCTTTCCTTTACGTGGAGCCATGGCTTACCTGAAGGGGGAGGGGAGGTGTGATAGAGTGAGGGGAAGGTGAAGGGGAGAGTGAGGGGAAGGTGAAGGGGAGAATGAGGGGAAGGTGAATGAAAGAGTAAGGGGAAGGTGTAGGTAATGCAGAATGAGAACCTAGATAAAGTATATTTTGATTCTAAGAGACTGACTGTACTTCAAATTATGGTAACAGACTATACACTGATAAATCTGCATAATTACTTCTCGGATGCTATTGATATAAATATGAAGTGGTACATACTGTACATAATGTACTCAACACATCTGTAAGGGTTTCAGGCGGTACTCGTCATTATTTTCCTCGCAAGGCGTCTTTAAAGTTAGGTTAGGTTCAGTTATATAAGATTTTTATATTTTATTATCCCAAAAGTTAGATTTTTCACCTTAAAATGGTATTGTATTGTCATATATGGCCTAAATTTGGTTATAATGGTGAGCACTGCCTGAAACCTTGACATGTGTTTACTATGTATAATATGTACCACTTCATATTTATATCCATATCGTATCCACAGTAGTTATGCAGATTTACCAGGATTTTATGTAACAATGTCAGTGGTGTCTATGCCTCCGTGCAAAATAAAATCATTATTATAGTGGAGAACAGTTTTAATTATAAGAAGACTGTAGCATCTATATGACAAACAGCATAAGCTAAGATCAAAACATTATACCTTGCTTGAGTGTTGTGAATATTTCCTGATACATAAGAATACATAAGAATATAAGGAAGCTACAAAAAGCCGGGATGTCTGCACTAAGTACTTCCTGTTACTCCAATAATCGATATTTTCATTACTTTTTTCTGTATCTCAAGTTTAAAGTCTGTGAAGTAAAGATTCTACAATATATACACACATACACACACATACATACACACAACACCTGCTCTGACCACCGACACAAATACACACACACATACACACACACACGTGGGAATTAAAAAACCAATATTTACATTAACAAACACGAAATGAGTCACGTATACACACAAGCACCACCATATGTTATCCATCCACACTGAACATAACACACATACACCATTAAATAACAAAATAAATCATAATACTAATAAAAGATGACACGTACTGTATGTTACTCTTACGTGTTACAGGAACTCAACACCATACATAAATCAGGCGTTATTATTAATGTTACACCCACAACACCATAACACTAACGTCACCACCACTATAACAACACCATAACACACATACACACGGTCAAAAAACACACACAGACACACATATACAAAACAAACACACCCATAACCGAACACACACGTAGCTATCATATATACACTAAAAAATATTAACTACCGGGGATATATCGGGTAATTATCATATGGATATTAATGTTACGTCTATTAGGTACATGATGGTGTGATGTGATGGTCGGACAGAGGACGGATGACGCAGATAAATGAGGATTATTAAGGAAATTTAACTCACGGTGCGGCAATGGCCCTCTGTGGACTTGTAGAAGGAATGTAGGAACTGTTTAGATCACCTCATACTCTTTAACGCACTCTCTACACTCTTTTAAAATATAATTCATGTATAGTGTAGCATATATTGATTGTTTATAGAAGTTTTGTTTATTTTTCTGTATTATTTAAAGTAGATTGATTGGTTTAATATTTTTGTTATGCTTTCATTTGTGTGGTTTTATATATACCTTTCTGTAATGGCGGCTTTTCTCTTTGTAAATTTGAGAACCAATTGCCCTTTTAATGACCTCGATCCTACTCATCATTACCATTACATTTCTTGACTTAAACCATACTTAATTATCAGAGAAAAACACGATGGAACAATCCTTTGGAAAAAATGGATCAAGATATTCTCTTTGTAAATCTCATAACTAATTCTTGTTAATGACCTTAATTGAACCTTTTTGTATTAAGACATAAATCATATTAACTTATACTTAATCAGCAGAGAAAATAATAATATAGAAAACCTTTGGAAAATATACATATAGATATTTCCCTTTGTAAATATAATAAACTAATTCCTATTTAAATGACCTTAATCGAGCCTTTTACCACTAGGATATAAATTGTATGTAATTATACTTAATTATCAAAGTTTAAAATGGAGGAGTGAGTTAAATAAAGGGGAAAATAAGGTAAAATAAGATACATGTTAACATTATTGGAACCTGAAGATTTGTTTATCGAGAGAGAGAGAGAGAACAAAAGGTGCCTATTATTTCTCTCTATTTTCTACGCGTTCCCCTTGTGTTTCAGTGTCCGTTGAAGTGTGAAGTGAGGAGTGTGTTAGCCTGAGTAAAGGAGGCGTAAGTGGTAAAGCGAGAAAGACAGGATAAAAGGGGAAAAAGGGCTGATATATGAATGTCTTTTGTCTTGAAGAATCAGCTGTCTGTGTGTGTGTGTGTATTTTTTTTTTCTGTGTTCTTGTTTGTCTCCATTTTTATTATTGTTCCTCTCTTCTGTAGTTCCTGTTTTGTTTCTTTCCCTTATCTCGTCTCCCCACTTCCTCCTCCTCCCCTCTTCCTCTCCTCTTCCTCTCCCCTCCTCCTCCCTTGTTCATCTGCATTCCTCATCTTCCTTCCTTTCTTCCTCTCTTTCGTTCCTCATTCATTCCTTCGATAATTCTGGAGAATAAATCCGTCACCCCGATTCCCCACCAACCCCCCCTATCCCTTCCAACAAGCTTGGGGGAGCCTGGGAAATCGGGGGTTTTGGGGGGGGATGAAAAATAAGTGAAATATGGGCGTTCAAAATTGAAAAAATTTCGAAAATAAAAAAAACGAAATTTCCTAACCTAACAATCTAGCAGGGGTGTGCGCACCCCACACTGCTAACCTAACCATAACCTAACCTAACCATAACCTAACCTAACCTGAAGCTAACCTAACCTAACCTGGAGCTAACCTAACCTAACCAGGGACCCACCCGCTAGGACATTAACCTAACCTAACCTAACAGAAGGAGCTGCGCCCCCCCTGGAATCCTCGTAGAACACTAACCTAACAACAAAGGACCTCCAAAATTATACCGTTATGACTTACCGGTGTGGTGTGGTTATTGTTCAGGCGATGGATGGAGGTGGGTAGAGTTTCGCGGCTTCATTGAGAAACACTACCGAGTCTTCTAACTGATATGTGAGTTTCGTGTTTGTACGTGACACGGACCTATTCTCCAGTTTAACCATTCCTTCTTTTCTCTCTCCTTTCCTCATACATTCTCTTCTTCATTCTCTTTGTCTTCCATTTACTTAATTTCTTCCCGCATTCTCTCACACATTCCTTTCTTCTCTCTGTTCCTCATACACTTAATTTCTTCCCTCCTTCCCTTATTCCCTCTTTTCCTTCATGTATTATTTTCTTTCTTTCCTTCCCTTCCTCTCATTAATTCCTTCCTTCTCTCCCGTCACTCGTATACTTTTTTTCCTGACCCTCAGACTTCTTTCCCTTCCCTCCCTCCCATATTTTCCCTAGGTATAAATTAAGCATATATTGAGTTTTCTGAGTAGAATTAATTGGTGACTAAATATATTACAGTACTATTTTTTTTTTTTAACTTGGTAAGAATCATTATTATTATTGTTATTGTTATTATTAGTAGTATTGTTATTATCATCATCATCAGTTAACATGCCTTAATTAGTGAAGCTGATTTTTATAAGTAGGACGACTAGAGTTAAGTAGGTAATCAAGGAAGGAGGAGCGATGGGTGAAAGTATTTAATGATAACACGCAGAGATAACACAGTGAACCAAGGAGACAAAGAGTAAAGATAACAATAACAGTAATGATAATGATAATAATTTGATGGATAATATAGAGATAAGGTTATCCTACTAATTTTGAGGCACGGACTATTTACCTTTAACAAGTTTTCAGAAGTTGATATATATTACATGATATTCTGTAACCTTAATTCTATCTGACATGTAAGTATTAACCTTGGGAGAACACGCCAATGTTATCTAAATATTAGCCCAAAAGAGCTACAATGAAATACAATGACAATAATATGATGTTTGAAATACTAATGATAAAAAGGGAATATATATACGTGTGTGAGGTTAATTTGATTTTTTTTTGCTAGATTTAATGAGTAAGGATTATGAGGGAATAAGATGATAGGTGTAGGTGGTCAAATTAATGATTATTTTACTGTATTTATTTAAGGGAGAAAGATAATTTTGGTCTTAAGTCAATTTTAAGGTATTTTTGAGTATAACTTAATAATAATGGAGATGAACTTAATGGTTTTATATATAATTTGATTGTTGTATTCATTATGGTGTATTTATAATCTGTGAGTAAGTACAAAAGGTTTATTGAATTTATAATAAGTATAAGTTAAGTAATTATTGTTATATTCCTTATGCTATGGTTAAGATCTTTGTCCATTGAGTGAATATTTAACTTGATTGAATCTATAACAATAAGTTTTAAGTAGCTATAAGTAATATAATGTTTTTCTAAGTTTAAATAATAGCTATAATATTTTTTGTCCCCCTCAGGAATGTGTTCAGAAAGGTATTCGTCTTTACTCAGCTTGGGAAATAAAGATGTAAAGCAGAACAATGATGACCAAATCCAAGTAATAGTAGTAGTGTTGAAAACCAAATAAGAAACTATCGCAAAGCTTGGAAATGACTAAATGGCAAGGCTGTGACCCCCCAACACACACTAACAGAACACACGCACACTAAAATGACTTAGTGCAGTGCTGGTGTTATAAATCAAAACAAAAAGGGGTCAAGGGAAGATAGAAATGATGTGCAAAGCTGATAATCTCTCTATTGGAAAGTAGAAAATATGAATAGAGTGTCAATTCCTTATACCACCAGCCACCTGCAGAAGATTGAAGTGTTCTGCCGGGAGGAGGAGCAGCACGTACAAGACCCGCTGAACGTCACGTGCCGCCAATTGCTCGCCTGAAGTCTAGGTGCAGTGTGGCAGCCAACCCATCGATCCCATCCTACTCCTCTTCCTTCTCCTTGCCCTCATCTTCATCCCCTTTCTCTTGTAGCGCCTCTCTCTCAAACTCCTCATCGTCTCGTACCTCCTGTCTCTCCTCCTCCTCTTCCTCTTCCTCCTCCTCCTCCTCCTCCTGTATTACCTCCTCTAAGCCCTGGCTCCCTCTGCGTTGCTCCCTCACAGCCCAACAAATGTTTGATTGGGAGGAAGGGGATAGGTTTTCTTTTGAGGACTCGGAGCGGTTTGAAGAGGACTCGCTATGTAGCTGGATCAGTGAGCCTGAGTCCCTCTGTAACAACTGGAGGGGGTGGAAGCGGTCTGAGAAGATTGCATCGCTACTCTATGGACGCGCACGAGACCAAGGTGAGGATGGGGGGGGATGTGTGGCTAAGGGTGACTCTCTCTCGGGTGACTGTCTCAGGTTTTATGGGTGTCTAAGGGTGATTCTTGGATTTTAAGGGTGGCTGTCTCGGGTTTTAAGGGTGATTGTTAAGGGTGTTTAAGGATGACTGTCTTGGGTTTTAAGGGTGACTGTCTTGGATTTTAAGGGTGACTGTCTTGGGTTTTAAGGGTGTTTGAATGTGTTGCCTTGTGTAGGATATTGTATAGGGTGTATTACTTAGTTTAGTGAGATATAACGTTCATCAAATTGTTCACCTTTTTTGTTATTCAGATTAATTTACTGAGACATAACATTCACCCAATCATTCCCCTTCCTACTGTTTTTGTACCCAGATATTTAACAAGGCATAACTTAGATCCAATTATTGACGTCTTCCTTGTGTCTTGTGTGCAGATGGGGGTGTGCAGACCCTCACCGAGATGTGTGCCCGGACCGTGGCGGCACACATACCCTTTGAGGTGGTTGAACAGATGATGCCACCTGTACCCGAGCAGCTGCAGCTTCTCATTGCCTTCTGGAGCTTCCCTGAGTGTGAGGAAGACATCCGCCTCTACAGCTGCCTGGCCAATGGTAATGCTGATGAGTTCCTGCGAGGAGAGAACCATTACAAGCATAAGAGTGTGCATGACCCCCTGCAGATTGGTGAGTTGTTGTTGTTGTTTTTGTTGTTGTTGTGGTAAGAAAAAAAAGATAGATAGATACAAAAAAACGTAGATTAAAAAATATATTAAAAAAAAACATGAAAAAGAAAATACTGTTGTTGTTGTTGTTATTGTAAAAGAAAAAAAAAGATAAATAGATACCAATAAAACGTAGACTAAAAAAATTAATAAATAAAAAACATTAATAGATAAAAAAAAATTTGACATAAATAGATTAAAAAAAACATAAGTAGATAAAGAAAAAACACGAATGAAAAAAAAAATAGACAAATAGATTAAAAAAAAGAAGAATTACCTGCCTGTGTAAATTTAAGTGGCTGACACATGGCTATATTTCAGGTTTCCACTTAAGTGCTACCGTGGTGGTGTCATCCTCGGGCACCAAGGGTCAGTTCAATGTGGCGGTGACCTTTGACCGTGGCCGCATCACCACCTGCAACTGTACCTGCTCCGCCAATGCATCCTGGTGCTCCCATGTGGTGGCTGTCTGCCTCCACAGGATACACCAGGTGGGGAACACATTTCCACTTAACTCCACTTCCACAGGGTTATACAGGGAATAAGTGTGAGGTTAAATTTAGGGACTCTTCCACTTAACTCCACTTTCACTTAGGTTAATTATGTATACAGGGAATAAGTGTGAGGTTAAATTTAGGTTTGTTAAAAAAAAGAGAAATAAACTTACTACTTATACTTTAAAAAAAAAAACATCTCTACGTATATGTACTTTAAAAAAAAAAACATCTCTTATTTAGGTTTGTTGAAAAAAAAGAAAAAAAACTTACTACTTATACTTAAAAAAAAAAAAAAAACATCCCTTCCTATACTTTAAAAAAAAATTGCCTTTACTCATGATTTACTCAACTGAAGCCATTACGAAACCATCACTCATTCACATTATATTTTACTCATTTATTTACTGTACATACTCATCATTCTCTTAATATATCCTTATACTCATTTATTTTATTTATATATACTCCTTTCTCTTTCCTCCTCACCATTACTCATACACTCACTCCTTTCTATTATCATTCTCTTAATATATCCTTATACTCATCTATTTCAACTATACATACTCATCACCATCACTCATACACTCACTCCTTTCTATTCTCTCCCCAGCCGAGTCAAGTCAAGCTCCGTGCGCCCGTCAGCGAGTCACTATCACGCTTGCAGAGAGACCAGCTGCAGAAATTTGCCCAATACCTCATCAGTGAACTTCCGCAGCAGATCCTACCCACAGCCCAGCGCCTCATTGATGAAATCCTCTCTAGTCAAACATCAGACATCAATACGGTAATTAAACACAACCCGAGTGATGTTAATTAAAGCAGATTGAGGTTATCACGGCTTAATTGAGGAGTTCAATTGTTGTGTAGTTTTGCTTCTAATTATGTGACTCCTTTAATTTTATACTTTCACTCTTAACAAATGACCTATGTTTCCGCAGGTGTCCGGAGCCCCTGACCCGACAGCTGGAGGGTCAGCCAATGAACAGATGGCTTGGTGGCTAGACGAGAGTAACCTTCATGAAAACATACACAAGATTCTGGTCAAGTTCTGCGTTCCGTCGCCCATTGTGTTCAGGTAACCGTGTGTGTGCGCGTGTTGAACTTACGGACTAAATGATAATGTTTTTTTTATTGATTGATTTATCTATATTTTATGTATTGTTTGGAAATTTGAGTCATAGTTGTAATGCTTTTTTTGTTATGTTCTGTGTTGTTGTTGTTGTTGTTTATTTATTTATTTATATATATATATATATATATATATATATTTTTTTTTTTTTTTTTTTTTTTTTTTTTTTTATTTATTTATTTATTTTTTTTTTTTTTTTTATTTATTTATTTATTTTTTTTTTTTATTGTTCGTATTATACTTATATATTTTGACTCGGTAGAGCATGTTATGGATTTATTTCTTTTTCTTGATCATTGAGGTTTGTTTTCCCTGCCTCATCTGTCTCTTTTCCTTCTTCTCTTCCTCTCCCTCACCTCTCTCTCCCCCCCTAGTGATGTGAACTACCTGAGCTCCACCGCCCCCCCCGTAGCCGCCGAGTGGGCCTCCCTCCTCCGTCCACTTAGGGGGAGAGAGCCGGAGGGAATGTGGAATCTTCTCTCCATCGTCAGAGAAATGTTCAAGAGGAATGATCGTAACTCCATCCCCTTACTGGAGATAATTACTGATGAGTGTTTGGCTACGGAGAAGGTGAGGAAGGAAGGGTTACATTGGCACTCACCTGGCACTCATCTGGGGGTAGTTGGGTGTAGTCCTGGTGCCAAGCGTGTGTGTGTGTGTGTGTATTGTAGTCTCATGTTGATGGCACCATTTGAGTTAGTTAGTGTTTGAGGTACAGTAGTAGTAGGTGTTAGTTTAGGTATTGGTGGTGGTGGTGGTGGTGTTAGAGTATAAGATGATGGTGATGATGGTGTTGAAGTGTAAGGTGGTGATGGTGTAGTAGTATAGGATTGATGGTGATGGTGGTGTTATTAGAGTATAAGATGAATGGTGGTGATGGTGTTGGTGTTAGAGTATAAAATTGATGGTGATGGTGGTGGTGTTAGAGTATAAGATGGATGGTAATGGTGTTGGTGTTACAGTATAAAATTGATGGTGATGGTGGTGGTGTTACAGTATAAAATTGATGGTGGTGTTGATGGTGGTGTTTGTGGTGTTATTAGAGGCTAAGACTGACGGTGGTGATGTCCCCAGATCCTGGTGTGGTGGGTGAACACCAAGGTTGCCCTACACATGGGCAGCTCTGGCCATGGTGGGAAGAACAACATGAACTCCAACAGTCATGGGAGTCAGTACGCCTGCTCCTCTCTGTGTGATGAGATTGTGGTGCTGTGGAGGCTGGCGGCACTCAATCCAGCCTTGTCTCCCCAAGAGCGAGAGCAACTCAAAGTGCAATTCAAGACATGGCACCTCAAAGTGTTGGAGAAAGTGGCTAAGAGTAAAGGTGTGTGTGTGTGTTCATGTGTGTGTGTGTATACGTATCTGTTTGTAGGTTAAGATTTGTGTTATTTTGTCTGTAATTTTTTGTGATGTTTTAAGTTAGCTGGCTGAAGGGAAGGTAGTTGAATGAGGTGAGGATGTAATGTGAGTACAGTGATTGGTACAGGTCTTAAAGGCACATTAATAACACACTATTACAACGATTCACACACCAGGTTAGGAGAGTGAGATGGGGCACTTGTATAGAACAGACACCATAATAATAAGTATACATATAGATCAAGTTATCATTTATTTGATACTCCCCTAATATTTTGTTATGTTATAAAATGTTGTGTTGTTGTTGTTGTTCCTTTGTTATTGTGATGATGGTGTGATGTGTTAGGTTGAGGTGTGAGTGTGCCCTGTGCTTACCTCACACCTGATGTACTGTCCGTGCACACAGAGGCCAGCAGCAGCAGCACCGGCGGCGGCAGCACCAAGCGTGTGACTGATGGTGATGTGTTCCCTGGGTTCAAGCCGTCCCTGGAGGCGTGTCAGCTGGACTGGAGTGACTACCCGCTGCCGGGCGTCACGTACTCCCGCACCGCATCACGCTACTACTGTCCCGTCATGTGTTTCCGCCACGACTCCCGGCATGAGTCCCAGGCGGCTCCCATCTCTGCCCCCCACCCCCGGAACCCTGCCTCACACGCCGGGCCTAAGCGACCCAATGAGAGGAGGGTGTTGATCAGCCCAGGTCACCCTGGGGACCCTGAGGGGTCAGCGGGGGTGGGGTCCATGGGTGGTCAGCGGCACAGTGGTCACCGCAGCAGCAGCGTCAGCAGTGAAGGGTTCTGTGACCACGATACTGGCCGTGACAGTGTATCTCCCCCAGAACGCTCCCCCGAGGCAGACTCCGGCCAGGTGTCACGCCAGAGTTCCCGTGAGGAGAGAGGAGTGCCGGTGCCGGGTCTGACTGGCACGCTGGGCCGGGCCAGGGACGACAGGGACAAATCCTCCCCGGACGATGGTGGCGTGGAGTCTGATTGGTCCGGCTTGGCTGAGCCATCACGGCCCCAGAGGAGTCGTGGGTCCAGCCGGGGCCAGCGTGCCAGGGACGGGCATGGTGATGAGTATGACCTGTACCTGTACAATGCCAACCAGGTGGAGGGGGGCGGGGCGGGCACTGAGGCGCCGGGATGCCGTGCAGCTGAGATCTTTGCCAACCTCAAAAAGTTGGAAGACCCACTGGAGATCCTGTTTGCCCGAGCTGAGGGTCTGCATGCCCACGGCCACCTGCAGGAAGCATCAGGACTGGCCGTGCAGCTGTCCCATGAGCTGCTGGCCAACCCCCCCAACCTGATGGTGGACCTCCCCCCACCACCCAACAAAGGCAAGCGTAAGAAGGTGAACCCAGCCTCCCACCACCTCACCTGCCTGGCCTCAGCTACCCTGGGTAAATGTGCCTTCCTCTGCACCGTGCTGGCAGAGAACCCGGAACACACTCACCTAGCCTTCCAGGTGGCCATGTTTGGACTGGAAATGGCCCGCCCTCCAGCCTCCACCAAGGTAACACTCACTCACTTGTGTTGGTCCAGAGTGTAATAATGAAGGCTACATTATAGTTCATCATTAGCATAAAGGTTATCGTAATGAGTAATGTTGAGAAGAGTAAAATAAGTTTGAAGGTGGAAATGAGAAAGGATGTAGTAGTATATTTCAATTTGATGATGATGATGATGATGTTGATATGGTTCTAGACTAAGGTTGTATTTTGTGAACATATAGATTAACTTTCCATATCAAGGAGAGAGGCTTCCCAACCACTATGGGAAGAAAATAACCTTGAACGGGAGAAAGGGAAAAATAATCAACAAAACGAATAGAGAGATAATCTTGTCTTACTACTATATATACATCATTCCAACACTCCTTCATCCCATTCAGCCATTGGAGGTGAAGCTGGCCAATCAGGAAAGTGACCTTGTGGCCCTATTGAAGCGTCTCCCCCTCGGCCCCATGGAGTTGGCTGTTATAAGGGACAAGGCAGAGAAGATGCGTCAGGGAAGCCTCAAGAGCCGAGGAGAGGCCTTGCTGCCTCTCATGCTGGCCTCCTTCCTGTTTGATGCTCTTGTTATTGCTGGTGAGGATACGTTAGGTTAGGTTAGGTTAAATTTTTTATTTATTTAATTTTTTTTTTTATCTTGTTTGTGTTGAACTTTATTTTTTGTAGTGTTCGTGAAAGTTTTTTTTAAATTTTTTATCTTGTTTGTGTTGAACTTTATTTTTTGTAGTGTTCGTGTGTGTGTGTGGTTTTTTTTTATTTATTTTTTTATTTATTTATTTATTTATTTATTTATTTTTTTATACGTATTTGTTTTATTTGTTTATTTTCTTTTTTTAACACACACACACACACACACACACACACACACACACACACACACACACACACACACACACACACACACATTAAAAGGGTACTGGCTAAGGGACTTCAGTAAATGGTTAAGTATTTGTTAAGCTATTCTCTTAGTGTTACGATTTTTATTTTTTATTTTATTTATATATTCCTCCTTTTGTGTACAAATGCCAAAGTTGTACAAATTTTCCTTCCCTGATCATTCTAATTTTTTACCTAATATGCTAATTTAAATACGTCAGAAAAAATAATCTAACTAAAATATATAAGATTGGATTCCTTTTACAACCTGACATCCCCGGTAGGAACAGCTAAGAGTGCGGTGGGCGGACAGAGCTACCGGCAGCCCCAGGACGAAGCACTCGGGTTTGATGCAGCTGTGGCGTCAATTGGTATGAAGGCAAATGTGTGTGAGGCTGACCATCCATTGCTATGTGAAGCCACCCGGAGACAGGTTAGTTAGTTAGTTGTCACCCCTTGTCTTTACCCTTTATTATTATTATTATTATTATTGTTATTATTGTTATTATATTATAAATGTGTAGATGTACTGAAGCTGCCTTGTGTAGGTCATCTGGCCTTTTGCAGCCTCCTTATTTTCTTATGTTGTTATGTGTTGGAAGTTATCAATAAATGTCTTGAACTATTGTTGTTGATGTGTGTGTTAAGTGGAATTAGAATGTTCCTCACGTATTGCTATTTTATAAGAGGTAATTGAACTTCAAGAATAGGAGATATTATGTGTGCAATTTTTGGGGGTGTTTAGATGTGTTTGGGGGTAGAAAGTGTGATTTTTGGGGGGATATGTGTGTTTGGGGGTAGAAAGTGGGTGTTTGAGTGTGTTTAGGTGTGTGTTTGGATGTGTGTGTGTGTTGAGTGTGTTATTTATGTTATTTTTCAGGTTTCTGTAACAATTGTAGATTTTTAATTATTTTGGCCAAAATTTTTCAACGAAAAATTTGGTCGAATGTGTTAATGCCATTTTACTCAGAAAATATTTATTGTACAGCAATAATGTATAGAAGTTAATATATTAAGTTTGATGTTTTCTATGTAATGGTGAAATCAGATTTAAAATATACCTTATAGTTTAGTAGGAAATTTGAGTTTTGTTGAAATTTTGTCAAAAAACTAATATATTATTTTCTCAGTTACTAATATACCAATTTCATTCTAGTATAGCTCAAAAGAACGGGCGTCTCCTGCTCTTTATTTACCAATATAAAAGTCTTTTACGTAAACCTCATAGTTTTTAAGTTATTTAACAAAACCTGATTTGTTAAAAAAAAATCTAAGGGTGTTGCCTTGAAAATTTCATGAACATTTTAACATCTCAGAATCTCATGAAAATTTATATATATAGGTTTTTAAGGATAAAGAACACGAATATAGACTCAATTTTATCATTGCTATAATATCAAACACTATATAAACCTTGTAATTTATTTATTTATTTATTTTATTTTATTTTATTTATTTATTTTTTTCTCCACTTTTGAATGTAGCTACTTGGTCGTACGTTTGTGTAATTGGTGTCCGCAAATGTTATATAACTTATGAATACAGTTACTTGGGGCTGTACGTTTATGTTTCGTGTAACTTATGAATACAGTTACATGGGGCTGTACGTTTATATTTCGTGTAACTTATGAATATATTTACATGATCCTTCAGAGAGGCGAGCTGGCACTGACACTCTTGACCCACTACAAGGACGACCAGGACCGCCTTGCACGCATCATGGACAAGCTACTAGACAAGGAGGTTCACCAGATGTACAAAGCTCCCTCACTACCCACCTACTATATCAACAATGCCCCTTCCCAGGTGAACTGCTCAGTGTGTCTGTTACTACCCCGAAATCATTCAAACATGTCTTTCTGCAAGTCTGTCTGTGCTGTAAGTAACTGGGGCTGTGAGGAAGCTTGTGTTTTATCTGTATCTGTATCTGTGTGACATTAGGTGATGGTGATGGTGTTGTTGTTATTTTATGTTGATATTATTATTATTATTATTATTATTGATGATATTTGTTGGATTGCTGAGTTGTGTGTGTGTGTGTGACTAGCTGTGCAAATGGTAATGCTTGTTCATATGGATGGATGTGAGGAGGTACTCTCTCAAAATTGCAATAATAAAAGGTGATTATATATACTAATTATCACATTAGTAATATAAACAAACAAGAGGTAGTGTGTATAACCTATGCCTTGCTTCCCCTTCAGACCAGCAGCAGCGTGGCCGAGTGTGAACCTAACACCACCTTGAGGGTAGCGGACTCCCCAGGCGGTGGCACAGTGACAGGCGGTGCCGTGGTCAACGTGGCACCCCTCGCTTCTATGCAAGGGGTGCACCTGGGGGCCCCTCCTGTGGCCCACCCAAACCAAGCAGGGGCAGGGGGCCACCAGCAGCCAGCCCAGCAGAATGCACCTCGACCTCATCCTCAAGGTGGGGGGGGTTACAGGTGTTACAATAATGTGTTTATAGTATATTTATAAATTTCAATGGATCTGTTATAGTATTGAATCTTTTTTAATCATTCTTTTTTTTTATCGTTGAATGATGTTTTGTGTGGTTACAGTGGCTTCAGGTGCTGAGGTTGAAGCATCCATGGCTCGCCTTAGCCTCTCCCCCTCCCAGCCCCTCGGAGGAGCCCGGGGCAAGGACGGACCTGCCCCAAGGTTCCTGGAGGGTGAGGAAGGGGAGAGTCCAAGCTGGGAGGAGGATTACAAGGCATGGGAGGAGAAGTGTGTGGCAGGGAAGCAGCGTAAGAAGAGAACACCTGCCTGTGCCCTGGTTACTACCTCATCAGGTGTGGAAGGTGAGGGAAGGGCAGGGTGGTGGTGGTGGTGGTGGTGTTAGGTTTTGAAGTAAATACTTACCTGTTGAAAGGGAGGAGGTGTTGTTATGTGTTGTGTGTGAAGCAATTGTTAATACTTAACTGTTTCAAGGGAGAATGTTGTGTTGGAGTTCTTTTATTGAAGGAAGTGTTGGATTTTGATGCAACTTTCACACAAAAAATTGATCTTTTCTGGTTGATAATTTAATTGCAATAAAGAAATGAAGTTTAAAGGAGTTATGTATTGTTCTGTTATATAAGAGTAAAGAAACAAAACGAATTCTGCAAACTATAAAGAAATAGTTTACTTAGCATCATTCTAAACATTCCTTACATTGTTTTCATATAAGATCACATTATTATATCATTGTTGTGCAAGTACAGTATATAATGCCTTGTCCTTCCTTGCCCCGCCACAGCCTGGATCAAGTCAACAGGGCCTGGATCAGACTCAGGATCCTCTGGGAACTCATCGGACAGTATTGGATCCTTCTCGAGTGGGGACAAGATAGTCGGCGTGGAGGTGAGGACCGTTCCAAGAGTAAGACTCCTCTCCTTATGTTTTATTTATCATGATACTTCCTTTGTTTAATGTATTGAAAGCTATGATTGTTGTAAATACTCCATACTTATATTATCTGATAGTGATGTTGTTGCCGTGGGTTACAGAGAGCTTCATCAACCACATTCATAACTATAAGAACATGGGGTGGTGCACATTTCAGACAAGATGTACTCTTCCGAGACTGTACTGCTGTCTTGTTCCTCTGCAGGCTAATAAGCCCGTCGAGTCCCCACCGCTGGGCTTCCCCCTGGTGCGCCCGGTACCCCAGCCCACCCCAGAGAGTACAGCCACCCAGCCTAGGCCTCAACCCACCTATGGCAAGGGTGTTCGCTTCAAGGGAAAACGAGCCTACCCAACAGTACCCAACCAGCCCTCGGAGGCCAGTGCTTACTTCATGTTTGAGTTAGCCAAGACTGTCCTGAACAGAGCCGGCGGGAACAGCAGCACATCACTCTTCACACAGGTCAGCATTACAACACTGACAATGTGCACAGAAACAGGTTCTAATCACCCTCAAATGAAAGGGAATAAGAGGCTTGACATTATTCATAGAAGTTATATAATTTTTCTAGGATTGCTTTATAAATGATGTGGTTATTGTGTTTATTGTATTAATGTTAGTTAGTGAATGACACCTCCCCTTCCCTTCCCTCCACCCCTCCAGGCCAGCAGCTCACAGAACCACCGTGGCCCCCACAGACCCCTCCACATGTGTGCGTTCCAGATTGGCCTGTATGCCCTGGGTCTTCACAATTGTGTCAGCCCCAACTGGCTCTCAAGAACTTACTCATCTCATGTCTCCTGGATAACAAGTGAGGCTGCATCTTGGTGCTGTATAACCCAACACTCTGAACCAGCTACAATATGTCATTTGAATGGATTGGGTGTAAAGATTCTTCTATTGTCATTGTTTAATCCGAGTAGACAGATTCTATTCTCCCCCTCACCTTGGTCTCCTTCTGTGTGTTCCTCAGGTCAGGCTGTTGAGATTGGTTCCTCAGCTGTGTCCTTCCTCATTGACACCTGGGAGGGCCACCTCACCCCCCAGGAAGCTGCCTCCATCTCAGACCGAGCCTCCAGGGGCCGGGATGCTCTCACCGTGAGGGAGGCGGCCAAGCTAGCCCTGTCCTGCCTGCCACACTCCCACGCCCTCAATCCTAATGAGATACAAAGAGCCATCATTCAGGTAGGTCACATCACCTCACAACTACTAGTCACTTGTATAATGATGATGATTATTGGAGTAAGGATGAGGAAAATAATGGTGTTGATATCTATACTTCACATTGATTTTTTTTTTAGTGTGTGTCATTGTAATAGTGTTTTTTCCTCTCAGTGTAAAGAACAGAGTGATTCCGTGCTTGAGAAGGCATGTTTGGCTGTGGAAGGTGCAGCTAAGGGTGGTGGTGTGTACCCTGAGGTGTTGTTCTCGGTGGCACGCCGCTGGTATGAGATCTACGAGACCCGTACCCGGCACCAGGCCCGCCACCAAGCCAGGGTGGGGGTGGGCAGCAGCCAACACGTGGTAGTGGAACCTCCATTTGTTGACCCAGGGGCACCGGGTCATGACCTGCCCCTACCCCTGCCCCCACCCTTGAACCCACCCACACCACCTACCCAGCAGCAACAGCAACAGCAACAGCAACAGCAACAGCAACAGCAACAACAGCAGCAGCAGCAGCAACAGCAACAGCAGCAACAACCAGGAGTAGCAGCCCTCGAACAGCAGCCCCAACCAGCACTCCATCCTCCGGTAAGACTCACTTCACAATACCAAATGTTAAACTAATTCTCTTCACATAAATTGTTTCACTCATAAACGTTTAAACATTTCCACTTTTTCCTGTTCATCTTGCTAAGTCGTGTGTAACCTTTTTATTGTTCAGCTGTAGGTATAGTTTAACCTTAAATGATTACTGTTATTAGTTCCTCGTACAAGTTGTTATATCAGGTGAATAAATATTTGCTTCAGGTGTCAGTGGGTGTGAATGGGAATGGCAGCGCTGGCACCTTAGTGGGAGTGGCTGGTTACCCCGTGGCCGCTGCAGCTCCCTCTGTTCCCTATGGACTGCCTGGCATCCCATACCCACTCGGCTACAACTATATATCCGGCCTCACCACCAGCGTCTCCTGTATCAACCCACAGGTGCCCATGCAGGTAAGGATCTCAACAACTAATGTGATGTAATGTATTTCAACAGGAAGCATGGAAAGTGTAATTTCTTTATTTTTTATTTCTTTATTTATTTAATTTTCTATATCACAAATAGTTAGCGCCAGTAGGGTTTATGGAGGCTAGTTTAGACTGCCTCTTTTTTTATGCTGTTTGTTGTGAAATCTTGACTTGTATATTTGTGTGAAGTAATGGCTGGCTCGCTCAGCTCACAATTCAGAGGTGTAGAGTTTGAATCCATGATGAGACGGATAATTTGTGGTTGTTTCCTTATGTGTTTAAATGTAGATTGGTATGAATTGTTGCAAATAGAAGGTTGTAATGTGGTATGGTGAGAATCTGTCCTTTCTCCCATACAGGCGTAGATACAAAAAAGTGTATTTGAGTGTGTTTATATACGTATAGTGACACATTATCAACATATTCACGAGAGAACCTAAACATTTGAGGCGTCACTATAAAAATCTGAAAAACCTACGCCAAATAACAGGCGAGGCAAGTCCATCTGTGCCTCAATAAGCCTACTGGCTCAACGGTTAATGATTAAAAAAAAAAAAAAACTTATCTTGATCCTGTATTCTTAGTAAGTTATTTTGTTTCAGATGTACATTCAGCCTCCTGGGGTTTCGTTCAGTGGGACTCAGGGTGTGTCTCAGCCTCTGTTGCCTCCACCTCCACCTTTACAGTATTACCCACCAGTGTCCATACCTTCCACCCTCCCACAGGTGAGACACAGGACAGTAAGTGAAACCATTGTTCTAGGGTTGGCCAGCTTACACTTTATCCAAGGTCTCTGGCAGCTCATGTTCCTAGTTTTAATTCTGTATCAGAGAAGCATATCCTATATCTATAACTAATGTGTATTGATCCATGTTCATGTGTAATTTTCTTGTGTGCTTCAGAATGGCCTGGCAGGGAATGGAGGTTTGGCCGGGGCAGTACCTGGTGGGTTAAATGCAGGTGTGGCTGGGAATGGTAGCCAGCCTCCACCGCCTCTTAATGTAGGTCCACCACCACTCTCCCAACAGCCTGCCCTTCTACCTGGTAATACTCCCCCAGCACAGGTAAACACAAGGATCAGAATAACAAACAACTTTCTCATCATAGTATTAATTGATTTATAATATATTTTGTATGGTACTAACTTGTTGAATCATTTTTGTATACTATAGTCATGTTGGTAGTGTAATAATGGAAAAGTTGTTTATGATATTATTTCCATCTTTATTTATGTGTTTGCAGGAGTGATGAAGTTTATGGTAGTTTAATCTGTGTCTTCCTTCCTATTAGGGTTTCTTCTCCCTGCCTTACTCTGGAGCAGTGGGAAGCGGGGGAGTGTCCACAGCTGGGTTCATTAGTGGTCCTCAGGCAGGGGCTCTCCTATCCTGGGTGAGGGCTCAGGGGCCTCACTTAGTACAACACTCACCCCACCAGCCACAACTGCCTCCACGACCCACCTCACAGCCACAACAACAGGCAATGATCCCTTCACTTACTCAGTTCTCATATAGTATTGCAGACAGAAACCTAAATATAATACATGATCTAATATTATACATGGTTTCAGATGTCATGTAAGAGTTTAAAATGAATCATAAACAGAGAAACAAACATTACACTTCATATATCTGGTAAGGGTTATGTAGGGTAGGAAGGACATGACCTAACCTAACCTTGTGTCCATCAGCAGGTGAGTGGTCTGGTTCAGGGACAGCAGGTGACCAACACAGGCTCCATGCATTACCTGCTCAGCTCATACCGGGTTGGCATGCTTGCTTTGGAGACCCTGGCAAGGAGAGTGCATGACGATCGCCCACAAGCCAAGTATGCACGGAATCCCCCTTATGGCGAGGATGTGAAGTGGCTGCTGGGTGTGGCCAAGAAGCTGGGTGAGTCCTGGACAGTGTTTGATGTATTATGAGTAAATTTGAAGCTGTATGGAATAGGTGGTTACTTGGTCTCTTAAATACATACATACATACATTACCAGTCTCTTTTATGTTTATGTTTTATTATGATAAGAAATTCACTATGAATGAGATGGTTGAAATATTAACACAATTATGTTCTGTTATGGTTGCAGGTCAGCAGTACCTCCACCAGTTCTGCATGTGTGCTGTGAACAGTGTGGTGTCACCCTTTGTGCTGCAGGAGTTGGCCATGGAGGCAGCTCAGTACCTTGCCCGGCACTCCCCCGCACTGTTCCACCAGCAGCTACGCTCACCCATCCTTCAACCACTCGTCCAAAAGTGCCAGCAGATGTGAGCACCCATAAGCTTTTGTAATTGTATTTTCAGCTAAGGAATGGGAAAGAAGCGTTAAAAGTGATTCCTGGTGTTATTTTCAAGTGGTTTGATTAAGGACCTTTTATTTATTCATATTTTTAAGCAGACACCTTCTTTACCCTTGAGTGTGTGTGTGTAAGTCTTCTTCTTCTTCTTCTTGCTTTTTGTTTTCTTCACATTAGTCATGGTGTGTTGTTGTTGTTTTCCAGGTTCCTGCAGTGCACTCACCTCAAGATGTACTACATAACCCCAACAGACTACGATGACTTCATCTCCATCATCCTGGCTGCACGCTCAGCCTACCAGATGACCCCGGGAGGAATGGTGCAGTTTAACGAGCTACTACAGGCTCTCAGAAGGTAAGATACTCGTCAAAAAAATAATTAATAAATAAATAATAGAAATAAAAAATTGATTAATACTTGAGGTTGTAGGTTTCTTAACATTGTACATCACATTATTATTATCATTATTATAGGTTAAGTTGAGGGACAGGTGCATATCCTTTTACCTAGTCTTGTCACTTTAGTAATCCACTCGTTCCAATCTTCATACTCGTTACATTATCTCTTGGTTACAGTGCTTTTGTAAGAGAATCCAGTCTATTTTCAAGTATAATAAAAAGCATGATTAAGTAAGTGTGATTGATGTGTGTTGGTGTGCATGCGTACAGATCCAAGTCGTGCAAGAAGGAGCTGTGGACCAGAATCACAAATGCACTGCAGCAGACGACACCAGTATGACCACAGCCTTGTCTAGGGTCTTGTGGGGAGATTGGTGCCCTGAGGCGAGGGGGAGCATCGCCAGCATGAGCCACAGAGGGAGACCCGCCCCCCCGTGTGTGTCATTAGACAAGCCGAGTGGAGTGTGTAGCAGTGACTTAGCATTGGACTCGCATTCAATATAAATGTGGCGACTGAAGCTAAGTGGAATTGCGACAAGTATTTAATAGATGAATATTTAATTGAATTTTTGAATAATGTGTCATGGATGTGTGTGTATGGATCCACAGTCCAATATTCATGAAGGTTGTTAAAATACTTACATTTCCTGAAGAATATGTACGTTGTGTGGTTCTGTTGAAGGTCATCCATCTCATGTTCCACCTCCTGGACAAGGTTTGCTATGCCTTTGTCTATATTTTTAAGCACATTTACAAGCTTTTTTCTACAGCAAGCGAGCAACTGATGACCCTCGGAAGGTTATGAAACATGTTCCCTCTCGTGTCTCGGTACAAGGCAGGAAATATCTCACTGCATATTCAACAAATTTCAGAATGACAGTCACTGAATATCTTTTTAAAAATGCTTGTATTCTGTAGGCGAGGAGTGGAGCATGTTTTTATTTTTCTTATTATTGTTTATTATTTATTATTGTCTTTTTTTATATTGTTATTACTTGAGCATCTTCCCCGTCATTTCTAAATCATCCTAGTAAAAAATTAAGGGACACATTGGTTTGTACGTATTTAAAAGATAGTTTCGTGGGTTAAGACAGCAGTGTAAGAGAGGAAGGCTTTTCAATCTGCCCAATTAGTTGTAATTATGACTATGGGAGATTGAGAAGATATTTTTGAGCATAAATGGGTGACTATATATTGCATCAATATATGTAAGCACCTCATGATTAATATACAAAAAGCACTCAGTGGAAAACCCTCATCTTTGTCCAAGTGTAGCGTCTCATAATAATAATAATAATTACAATAAGTGTAAATAAGACTGTGTCACTACAAATCGTACTTGTGTCACGGTTTAGCGGGGAGATCATTTTTGATGATGACATTATATAGTTGATGGTGAATATGTATGTAGTTTCCACAAGATCATTTCTCAGCTTGTTGCAGATTTTTGTTCTCGATTATTGGTGGTGACCCGGTGAACCACTTCTTGTGTTTGTACATAGAGTATTTCTTTTTTTCTTTCTTTTTTTCTTTCTTTTTCTTTCTTTCTTTCTTTTTTTTTTTTTTTTTTTTTCCCTTCTCCTTTTGTGTGTGTTTGTACATGTGCGTGTGTGTGTCTGCGTGAGTACCATTTTTTTTTCTCTCGTTTTTATATATCTTTGTTTTGGTCTATAATGTTTGCCAGTCAGGGGACAATTCTGTCTGATCTCATTAGTTTTGTAAAGTTTTGCCAATTTGTCGAGAATTTTGTAGCTATGTGGTGTTGGCTGAATTCCATGGCAGCTGGGATGCAATTCTCTGTTAAGAGCTTCAGGTCATCTAAGAAGATGGTGTCCGTGGCTCAGTCAGTCAATAGATTATGTCAGGTCGCAATACTTTTATAACTTTTATAATCATTTGGTATTTATTGCCGTTTCTATGACCATCATTTGCCAAAATGCTTATTCTCAGTAGACTAGATGAGAAATGTCTTTTTTTTCTCTTTATTTTTGAGATAAGTTTGAACATTGATCTCAGTACATTAATTGGTATTATTTGTTAGATTGTTCAAGTGTTTATTACGTCCTCTGTGGATCACTCATAGTTCTAACTCATTTTTTTCTACCTTTGCCTGCAGTTAAGAATTCCACAAAAATACTCACTCACTTATTATAACTCCATTATTCTATATTTATCAAAACGACTTAAATCCACTTGATTAACCCGAAAACATGAAGTGAGAAGAAAAATGTATTATCCTATGAAGGTTAGTTATATTTACTTGTTTTGTCCTTTTTTAACTGACTTTTTTCTGTACATGAAGCGCAACACCTAAGAACAATAACACTAGTGATCCGATGCAAACGAAAAAAAGAATGTCACATAAAACGGTAATTATGATGAACTGCCGTTAATATTTACCTCAATTAATAAACATGATTAATGCAGTTAAACATATATTTCTTTAAGCTATACAACAGGCAGAAGGTGGTAAAAAGAAGTGTGGACTGGTGTGAGTTTTGTGGGTAGAGTTAGGGACTTGAAGTAGGATAGGTGAGACCTCCTTGACTAGAGACAATCATTTGTGTATGCCAAGGTGTAACTGAGTAATACTTTGTGTCATGCAGTTATTCAGGAGTGTGCACGGTGTGTGACAAGTTGAAAAGGTTAGCTGTAGGACCATTGTGTGCGTGTGAAAGATGATAACGATAGAAAAGATTTTAGTAGAATAATAGTTTTTAATTGATAGTTTTGGTTATATATTTATTGCCTATGTTCCCAGTGATTGATGCCTCATTACAGTTGCCTTCATGAATCAATACATGGTTATTTTACTTAAATGGATATATTAGGTTAGGAACACAAGTACTAGTGCATATCTGGAAGAAAAAATATCAACAGATGTTGATGTTACCGTGGCAGGAATTGAAGCTTTACTTTTGCTGAACATCTCAGAATATGGACAGTAAGAGAAAATTAAAATTTTTGAGTTTTGACTCCATGAAGCTTTGGAAAGTCTCAATTTGTTGACTCAGGTTGTCTTGTTTAGATATTTGTTTCTCTGATTCTTCCTCTTTGTCTCATTGTTGGTCATCCCTCACTTTGTCTTAGTGAGGAGTGTTGCGAGTTGCGTCACTCCTCTGTTCAAGTGTAGAGTGTGAGGTTGAGGTGAGATGTGTGTGCAAACACTGAGTGAGGGAAGCTGCCATTGATCATGTCCCCGTTGTCCCCTGGCTGGCTGGCTCATGCTGGCCCAGTAGTGTCACTAGTTGTAAGGTTTCTGCATTTAACATTTAGGAATGGATTAGCTGTCTTGTTTAACTTTTCAATAGAAATTATATGAAAACATTATTTTTTCTAAATACAGTAGCATACACATTGTTGAAAGACACATTTTATAAATGTGGCATAAATGAACACCATGAATGGTTTTCCAACATTCAGGTATTTTTTATGTGATATATACTATTAAGAATTTCACATAGTGATATTTAATGTCACTGATAGAAGCAGATATGTTAGGATTTTTTGAATGAGCTCTGTTAGAATCTACAAGAAATGTGTGTATATGATAGTGTAGTGGTGAGGGAGGAGACAAGCAGACTCAGGGGAGCCAGCCTGGTGTATTCTCTCACCTTCAACTTCAACAAATTGAAGGATATATTTTCTAATTATGTAAGCAGAAAGGAGTGTGTAATATAGTCACACTTGATTTCACATTTAGTGTTGAATTCTGCTCTAATTATGAGAATGATGCCTGATCGGTAAATTACATAATATGCGGATACATCCTCCATGAAGTGACGGCAATGTTAGACCCGGTACAACTATTTGAGTACAATGTAAATCTTTTGGCAACATTTCTCTATTTCCAAGTGCTAGAGGCAAACCATGGCAGAAACACTTAGGAGGTATTTTTACGGTTGTCTGACTACAACAACAAAAAAGGTGCACCATGTTAGATCAGAGTGCTTTTCAACCTGTGTTTGCTTGCCTCTGTCTCTGCTCTGACAATGAGCTTCTTGCACATAGGTGGTAGTGTTTCTTGTGTGTTTTGCTTGTCACGGGAGTTACCCGCTGGCAGATTGATTCTCCCTCCCTAATCATAATGTAATTTAAGGCAGCAGTATCTCTTCCGCTCAATTATCAGTCATATTTATTAAGTTCTTCGTGTTATGGAGGAGCAGCATGTTTCGATGTCGGCAAGAGCCTAATCTGAAATTTAGTTTCAGCATTCCTCCATGTTAATAATCAACCCTGGAAACTAGGGCAATGAGTACAAGAGTGAAGACTTAAATATGGCTGATATACACATATAAATACATATATAAATAAATATATATTATTATTATTATTATTAGTGTAATAAGAATTTGCTCATTGTTTATACCATTTGTAGGAGTGAACTCATGTTAGGTGGGTGTCAGTGAGGGAATGGCCAGCTTCACTTATGGGGAATAATGGCAAGTCTACAGCTGCATTCACTGAAATATCTTCATTATGGTTTTTTAAAAATTTGGGCATCAGCTGTCCAGTGTGTATTTCAGATTCAGGAACTAGTCATTTGCTGGTCAGGATTTAACTTCAAAATTTTAGTTAAATATTTATATATACGTACGTATTTCTTTTTCAAAATCACGTGAGCTTGTTGCATGTCGAAGATTTAGGAGACCCAGGAGTCTGGCACATGATTACATCAATGTTTGTCGAGTGTCCTGGCTAATTTAAGTTTGCCAGCGTGAAAGATGTGTGTGTGTATATATATAAATAATATATATAGAATATAGTAATTCTAGCACTCTTGAGGTGTGTGCACTTCAGTGTATGTTAGAGATATATTTTGTATGCGCTATTAATGGCACGTGAGCTGACGGAACACTGTTGGGTTACAGATGTCATTGTGTCTAATTTTATAGTGGATTTGCATCCCTTAAGGTGGATTCTTCTCTTAATAATTTGTGAAGAAAATTATTTCATCTGCAGGTCAGTAAAAAGAGTACAAATTGGGATGCAGTTGGAATATCCCATTATTTTTGAACTTAAAGAGTTGACCTCAAATTTGTCCCACTTTATACATTCAGAGTTAGACGGATAGAGTTGTTCCTTAGACTTGTTGCTGTGTAGGACCTTGGTAGGCGTGCCTCCCCTCTCCCCCTCCCCCCCTCTCTGTGCGTGGGTGTGTGTGGATGTGGATGAGTGAGTGGGTGGGTGGGTGTGTGATTCATGCACTTGTTTTATGTTTTATACAAGTATGGCTGCAAACACACACACACACACATACCCACACACATGCATATGTAGCTTCAAGTGTGTTGTAAGTATGAACCTTTAACAGCAATAGACAGCCCACTTCGGTTCTGAGAAGGATCCATCTTGAGAAATTAACTGGGTCAATTTGCTATTTATTTATTATTTGATTTTTTTACTCATATTTATTATATGTGTTTGACATGTCCATTGTGGCTTTCAGCTTTATAGAGTTGTGTGTTTTTTTATTATGCAAAAGCTTCCATGTGCTATCGCATCTCAGGATAAATTTAATATGTTGCCAGCAGCATGGCATTATGTGTATATATATATATATATATATATATATATATATATATATATATATATATATATATATATATATATATATATATATATATATATATATATATATAATGTCATTCCCGGTGAAATCCTGTGCATTGAATGCGCCAGGATTATAGTTTGCATATAATTTTACATTCTTAACATAGTTTTGCCAGAATATTCCTTTGATACACGGTGTGTTATATTTGATTGTATATTTTTTTAGAATAATGTGAAATTGTACTAGGGTTAAAGGATTTTGATAATATCAATATATGGTTAATCTTTATTGTAACATGCTAATGAATCTGTAATATTTATTTATGAAAGAGTTTTCCTATTCTTCTTGTAACACATACTTTGTACTTTTGTAGCAATTTGTATGATTTCTGCCTTTCCTCAGTTTGTGTTTGATTCTTTATTGGCAGTGTTGTTAGGCTACCTCCCTACACCCCTACACCTTACACCCTGTGCACTGGTGTTGGGGCCAAGGCAGCCTTTAACACTTTCCAATGTAAACTGCAATGCCCTGTCTGGAGCTTCCCTCTTGTTGTCACTTGTGTTTGGACAGGCTCTCTACTTCTTGAACTGTACTTTGGTTGAATGTTAACAATTTTCATTTGGAAAATGTAATGTGAAGAATGTGAAATGGTATGTATATTAAAGAAACAGGGAATTTGATATGCAGTTCTTGGCCATCATATTCATCAGTTATCTTGTGATTGCTGATCATTTTGAACACAGTTTTCTTTGACCATTGTCCCTCTGATGTGTAGCTGGCGACACAAGTCTCATGTGATGTAAACTCATTGTCACTGAAAGGACCTTTCTCTTGGTGAAAGTTTGCTTTCAATCTCCTAATGTCTCTTCTCAACTGAGAAGAAGAAAAGTACAATGCCAATTTTTTCTTAACTCTCCCCTCCTGCATGTACGAAGGTTTGTGTAGTTATCAACTTAAGAGTACTATCTGAAGATGAGTAAATATTTTCATTATTGCAGCTCTTTGGATTTTTAAATAAAATTTAAGTCTGCAAACAAAATCTTGAAGGAGATGGTGCGTCCTTTCTCTTCTATCCCAGTTGAATTTGAATCTTGTTAATTTCCTCTGGTGTGTCGTAGGAATGAGAGTGTCAGGTCTGCAGGCCAAGGTTTGGGTAACATTCGCTGTAGTCTGCTGTGCGGTGTTCCCCTCCCTCTCCAGACCTGCAACGTTCATTATGTAACATGCACTTTCGTTGCATGCAAATAACAAGATGGTTGGCTTTGTTATAGTAGCATTTGGAAGCCTAGGTGCATTTCTAAGCTCCAAGAGGTACCTCCACACCTTAGGATTTGTCATCAGTGATCATTTTAGCCATATGTGAAGTGTAATGTAAAGGTGAGGAACTAAAGTTAAACATTCCCGCCTCGCCAGAGCTGACCTGCACACAGCACTTCCTAGATCAAGTTGTCAGCAGAAAGGTTTAATGTTTTCCTTACCAGACCCGTAGAGTTGACATGCTGTTTATTAGTGTTATTTTGTGTCTCGACCTTATGTTCATCAATATAGCTCGATAATGCAACAATTAATTTTTTTCACTTTTCCACTTTTGATGTTTGACTAGACCTGAAAGGGTGCTGTGCAAACATAGATGACTATGCTTGCACCGCTTTTACGGCCGACAGAACGCTTTTTTATAATATTTTTTTATTTTATTTTTTTAATAGGAATGTTCATTGGTTCAACGACTTTTATTAATAATTCGGAGCTGCTTCCGCCTGAAGGATATGTTTTATTTTCATTGTTTTATTATTACTCTATGCTATTATGCACAGTGACTTGCCACAACTCTTTGCTCCATACTACTGATTTAACTTTATGGATGGGGACGGCTGGCTCTGGTCGGCTCGTGGCCTCACTGGCCTGAAGGTTGCGAGTTTGATCCTGGCACACGGCGGCTGCTTGGTGAGAGGGTTGGCGTCCTCGTTAACCACTATATGGTCTATAGGTACCTATAGTTTTGAGGAATTATTTAATGAGTTGTTTGTGTAATGCTTTAGGATATATATGGAGTAGGTACAAAACTAATGAGTGAAAAGTGGCAAATCAGCATGAGAAACATGTTCATGTGTACCCTTGTTTCTTGTTTTCCAACGCAAAAAAAGGAAAAAAGTAATGGTTATATATACAATTTCAGTCACTGAACAGTAATATTCTTATTCGTGCACCTAGCATAATGCGTGACAAGTCGACACATCGAAATTATTATGGATTTCTTTGACTTTATACTAGGTAAATATTAACTTACACGAATTAATTTCGTTGAAATATTTAAAACGTTGCTAAACAATTGAGTCGCAAACAAATCTGAGTAAATTAAACTAGGGTTGGCTGGCAAGGTTCCGGAGTGTTGAGGAAAAGTCCAGCAGGGTTGGTGAGGAGTCAAGGCAACAGAGGTGGTCACTTAACCACTCCTCGCCCCTCCTTCCACCTCCCACGGGGATGAGTTGCCACATGGACACACACTACAATAACTAAACCTTCCTTCACACCAACCTCAGTCTCGTTCTTTGGAAGGGGAGCTATGGACGACTACAGTGGCGTGAATAATGTTATCAAGTCCCATACGTTTGATCAAGAACTGTGTGAATAAAAGTATAGGTAGGAAAGCCAAGTGCGTTGTCCTTAACAGTTGGTAACTTCCCCTAGACCCTGACATTCCTCTTTCCTGTCCGTAATACTGTTACCGACACTAGTTCGTGATATTACTGGAGAGGAACAACGATAATTATGGTCAGTCATTATTGTTTATATGCATTCTCTAAAAAAGTACATATGAATAAGTAGATATATAAGTGGATGGATGGAAGTGTCGCTCATTTTTATCAGACTGGCAATGATGGTTACATAACGTCCATGAACTTTGTGTGAACTCTGAAATTTAACGATTCCGGCTTTTTCTGTTTCATGCATAACATAGAAACACGTTGTGAATGGCCTTTTTATTATATATCCATGTGTATATGTCGCGTGTGAAGCCATTTCTTAATTGTTATTGGAGGGACGAGAGGGTCTAGATACAAGTTTGATAAGTTTATAAAAATCCTACTTTACCACGTGTGTGTGTGTGTGTGTATGTGTGTTTGTTAGCCAAGCATGCCACGTTCTCTCCAGCCATTGAGTCCTTCCACCCTACTTCCCTCCCTCCTCCCCAGCAGAAAACACTGCGAGGTGTGTGATAAGAGTAAAATTCCGTTTCAGCATCTAATAATAATATCGAAGCTCATAAACCATTCAAGTGGCTGGTGATCGATAAGGATAAACTCAAGAGTACCAAGTCTATTTTTTATCAGTTAATGTTAGATACAAAATAAAGTTGTTGGGTTTTCTTCGCGCGTGCGAACTTAATGCATAAGACAAGTGTAGTTTGTTTGTGGATTATTTCAAACACATAAGTCCTATAGAAGTACAATAATGTGATAACAGACTCATAACTGCATACGTCATTTCATTATCAAGTATTTCTGAAGTGTCTTGCCTATATGTCTGTTATCTCGTTTTCCAGAACATTGCTTCCAAGGGGTATACTTAGGAAAACAGTGTGTGCTTCCATTGCAATATTATACTCCAAACACACAACGCTTGCCTTCTCTTCTGTCATGTTATTCATCCATCATACTTACACACTATTGGCGAATTTTTGATTATGAAGGTGGAGAAACGCCCAGTCCTTCATGATATACCTTTGAAATTATGAATACATGCTGATGCCTCGATCGTGCTTGGAGACAAATGAAACTCAAATATTATAAACCATACACCTCCAAGCAATTAAATCATAGTATTAAGTGTGCGACACTGTATTCAAGTGAACAAATAACAAACGATATAAGACCATAATAAAGTGTTTTCGATTTGTTAAACAGCTCACCCCTGACTACTGGGTATGAGACGTGATTTCTTCCTCCGATCGATAACTATGCACTCCTGTTTAATCTGTGTAATAATTATCATACATTGCTTGCCAGTCTGCTATGAATGCTTATCTCATAGTTTCATAATAATCTGCTGAAATAGTTTGTGAACACGCGTTTTTAGCTTTGAATCTACTGGAATCATCAAAGTTATGTAAGGTTATCAGTAGACTACGTTACATTCATAAATTGCTGACATATAGAGCCTTTGGAATTATTAACAAATATTGATCGTTGACTAAATAAGTGAGAGATGCCATAAGAGATTAAGAACTATAACATTACTAAAGTACAATATAGTAGATAGCTGTTGCCTCTCAGGGTTTGAAGTAAATTAAGGGGGCAATGTATGAACTCACATAAAAGTTTCGTATTACATAAATAATGAATGGAAGTATGATAAGATGTCGTATCTGATTACAGACTATTGGTGAATCTTAAAATCCATCACCAAAGAATAGATACTTATAGAATGACGAATAATTGCTGAAATTGTTTCTAAGATTTTATTATTCGTGGGAATCACATCTACTGATACAAAACTGTAGTACTACGAAAGACTGATTCCTCCAAGACACAGCAGTATACTCTATTGGTTACGTAAGTGTTCATGAGGGATGAGGGGAAGAAAGTGTGAGAGTAGAGTGAGGAAAAGTAAAGATACAGCCGAGGAGACGCAAGTAATGGTAGAAGGGTGAGCCATAGGGGTAGCTTCTTGGTTCTTGGTGTTGTTTAGGGCTGCGACGATTAGGGGTAGCTTTATAGGGGGATGAGGTGAGGGAACATGAGAGAAAGAAAGCAAGAGTATGAAGAGGCGCTCTGTTCTGGAGAGACTTGCTGGGGAACAGAAAGTAATGGTGGTGACTGGTGGGGGAGTCGGGGTGGGGAATATATATGGTGGTGACGGGTGAGGGTGGGTGGAGGCGGGGGTGTGGTGGGGAACAAAAAGTATTGGTGGTGACTGATAGTGATGATGATGACTGCAGGTGGTGGTGGTAGTGGTGACTGGGAGTGGTGATGTTGGAGATGGTGACTGGTGACGGTGGTGGTTGTAGTGGTGATGACTGGAGGTGGTAGTGGTGGTGACTGGAGGTGGTAGTGGTGGTGGCGGAGGCGGGGGTGTGGTGGCGGGAACGGCGTGTCACGTGACCCCCGCCCACCACCACCACCACTCCGCTCGGCAGATCCCAGCCAGCCACACTTAAAAAATCTCCTCCGCGTTTGTTTCAAGGATTTAAGCAACTAAACCCCGCCTATAATGTCGGACGACGCCACCACTGCACCAGCTGAAAATAACGTTGCTCCCTCCAGTGAGGTAAGACCAGAAAATATTTTAAAACGTTCCCCCTAGCTCAGAAGAGACCAAGTGAAGCTGCTCGCCAAATACGGCCACACAAGCTATAGTTCAAAATTTAAGTTTTCCTATATCCGCCATAGATAAGGAGTGTTTCATAGGCTCAGGTCTTCTCTGGGCCTAGAAGATGGTGGAGCCAAGTTAATTCTTCTTATTTCCGTGTGTGAAGGCCGGAATTGTAATTTTGAATGGAGACTGTGACTGCCAAAATGGCGAGCGACTCCCCTTGATCAATCCGCTCGTGGCTGTTTGAAAACCAAATTTCCCGCCACCTGATATAAGAAATTCCCGCCAAAAATGTTTTCTTTATGTGCTATATATGAGTCAAAGTCAGAAAGAAGTACGAGGAAGTGTCTTTGGTGGATAGACTGTACGTGATAAGTGTAGGATGAAGGACAGACGTGAACATAATACTTTGGATTATTCATGCAACGTCGGAAAACGGTTGGAGCGGCTTGTGGTCGATTGCTAGCCTGGGGGTGGCGCGGGTGCCTCGAAAAAAAGAACATAAAACACAAGTACGATCACCAAGTCATAGGCGTGACTTGTGTTGTGTCATATAACTATACATACATGAAGGATGTGTGCAAGGAAAATGTATGCTTAACTTTTACTAAACAATTACAGTTGATATATGTTGCAAGAGAAGATTGATAAGATTTCTTAGCACGAATATTGGTTGGAGAAAGCATTAACACAAATTTAGCAGTATATAACGGCGTGTATCATCGAAGTTAAGTGATGGGTTTGGTGAGATGTTTATGTGTATGCATATTTAGATAAAAAGGTCATGGATGCAAGGACACAACATCTTCCCAGTCATCGCCGTGGTAGATATTGCCAGAAATAACAATTAAATATGAGAATGCGTCCGTCTCATAGAAACAAAGCAACTCATTCTTGGCAACGCAACGCAACAGTCGTCATTGCTGATGCATGCAAGGTGACTTATGTCCGGAGTAACTGCCGCCCTCAACTAACATGTCTGGCAGGAATTCAGCTCCGTTCCGCTGGGTGGCAGCAAGCAAGGGAGTCGAGGAGAGGGTGATGTCAGTTGCCGCCTGACGCCACCCTTCGCTATCTAGAGATATTGTGGTGGTGCCGCCGCTTTACCATGATCCTCAGCATATCGACCGGCGGAGTGTTCTGTCGCTCAGAGAAGCAGCTACGATGCCTAACTTGTCAACAGTCGAAAAGTGTTGAAAAAGAAGCGAAGGGGAAGGGAAAGGTAGCGTGGCCTCACTCGCCCCCCGCGTCCCGCCAACCGACACAACTTGCTGCCGCAGCCCAAGCCAGCTGCTGCATCCGCCGCCGCCTCTCACCAACGCTTTACCTTCCATGTTGTCTGGGTTCAAAAAGTTAGCTTTTAACCCTCCAAAACAGTTGACGATCCTTATAGGAGGAAAATGAATAACATGTATATATAAGAAAACAAATGTGGCGATTACCATCATGGATTATACATGGAAGAGTCCAGACATTGATGATTCAAGATACTGTAAGGGTTATTTTGCCTACTTTGCACCACACGAAGAGCAAGCTAGCTGGAGCTGTAGCTTGATACTGTGTGAGTGTGTGTGTGTGTGTGTGTGTGTCACCTACGAGGCCCAACAGGGTTCGTGTGTGGACAGGTTACAGAGTTTCTTTACTCTGTGTCCTAAGCTTGAAACCGGAGCTTTGTGTTACCTTGTGGCTGTAGAAGGCCTGGGAGGAAATTATTTAGACGCACTATTCTCATTTCTTCTTTGGTAAAACTGATTAAGTGCTGTTGTTGAATTTTTGACAGCGTTACCCTAGTACCAAAAGTTAAGAATTGCACGATTTATTTTAAGAAATCTCTTCAGTTACAAGGGTCTGTTCCGCGTATGCTGGAGGGCAGACGGCCAAGTATTTTGTGACGATGAATATTATATATAACCAGGGTCGGAGTTTGCCATCTCTGCCCTTGGGATGTGGTTGTGTCCAGGTTCGCACACCCGTCACTGAGACCTCGATGCAGAGCCACACCATGCCTAACGCCGATATTTATTTTACATTGGAATATACGAGATGTATGCGTTACTATGAATCTTACACTGAAGAATACTGGCGTCAACACTGGCCTAAGGAATGAGGGAGTAGCGAGATGAAAGACCTTGGGTGAGGTGACGCTGGATAGCCTGAGCGAAGCAGCAAGATGTCGGCAGCCTCATAGAGTATTGATCTAGCGCCAACACACTGGTTGCTCCCGCTACTGCCGATACGCTGCACCTACGCTACCGTTCAACTGCATACATGCCGCCAGAATATTGACATCACTTACAGTTAATTTAGATACTGCGTTTTATTCCCGTGTTGCCACGTCGCATCAAATCCTAAATAGCGTAGGGTATAAGGGTAAGGCTAGTGGATTAGTGGTAGTGAGAAGCATGACTGTTGGATAATGCAAGGCAGCGTGTGGTTGGCGGGTGTCGAGCGTCGGGTCCAGGCTAGACTGGTTTCGTGGCGATGAGACACGTACGCGTCCACCTTTGTTATACGGTAGCACGAAAAGGACGCGCTCAGGCTACATTTTTATCGATTTTCTGTGCAATGCATTTGAATATGTAGGACGATGCATATATACAAAGGTCTTTTTTTTTTTTTTTTTTTATAACCATGCATGGA
>JAXIVD010001920.1:61528-72001 GCA_036785275.1 Cancer borealis | reverse complement strand
CGTAGGAAAAATATACACTACATACAGTAAATGATTGTTAATCAAACCTGTGTAAAGTCTTCTCTTGAAGGTCTTCTGTCGAACTTACACTTACATGAAAAAGAAAAGAAAAATACATGGCTGCTAATAAAACCTATGCTACTTGTCAAACAAAGGCTTTCCATCTCTGCTCTCGATGTCTATCTAACTTTAAAAAAATACAACGAGTAGCGAGCACTCTCCTCAAAAAAGTAATTGCCCTAACATTTGTAAAGGTCAAGGGAAGGTGTACCTCTAGATCTGCCTGACAACGTCATCTTCTCTTGACGCACAGAACGTTCAAAACAAGACTGACCTACTTTTATATATCAGTAAGGGTGCCTCTTAAAAATAAAGTTTTTATCAGCACGATGGTGAGTCTCCCTCCTAACACTTGCTTCTACAATTCAAAGAATGAGAAGCTGAGGCTAGCGACTGACATTTGGTGCAGGACAATGGTGCTTCCTCAGACTCGATGTAGTTCCTGGCAGGCACTTACCGGCAGCCTGCCAGCCAATATAGCTACAGACGACCTTTGCAGCCAGAGTTTGAGCAAAAGTTTTCACAAAATAATAATGTTTTTCTTTTTAGCTAAATATCACGTACGTGACCATGAGATATGTAAGTCGTTACACAGTAACTTTTCTGACACATATCTTATTTTCTCACAGCACAAGTCTGATTCTGTCGCTCGTCCGATGCATATATGATTGAGGGAGGTACCAGACCAACGCCACCCGTCATTCCGCTTCCTCACTGTAGGACCACGGCAACGATGTGATTTAACATTTTTTTTGTCTTGTTATAAACGTTCGTTCTTCCATTCAGCGCGCCCAAACACACACACACACACACACACATACACACACACACACACACATACACACACACACACACACACACACACACACACACACACACACACACACACACACACACACACACACACACACACACACATATATTACCCATATATTATTGACGTTTATAAATTTATAGGGAATAAAAAGGATAGACACCCGTTGCCTGGGAGCAATAGTCTTTGTGTTTATGAGGAAACACAAAGAGGGAGAGAAGAAGAAAAATACTTAACTGAGCTGAGCCTTCGTTAGTTATGCAAGCCGAGGAATACTTCACCACTTTGGTACATAATCGTTTTTACTTCCATGAACATATCCTCCTTAGGTGACCTTCTGAACTTATATCTCCCACGGCCACATAAGTCATACTCAAGAAAACCTTTTCCAAAAATATTGACGGTAGCTTCACCTTCAGCGGAGTATGGACTGAGAATCTTATGCTCCACCTGTTGGTAAATCATCTTAAAAGAAATCCGGCTTTCTGCACATCGTGTTACCAAGTCCAGCTCAAAGACTGCACCTACACCTTGGTCTTGTAGGGAAATTTCATGTGTCTCTCTGTGAAAAGCCTAAACAGGAATCACTCACAGGAACAAAGGTTAATTAAAGTGAAAAAGATTTAATCAGAACTCCATCCCACATCTCCCTCTGCAAGCCCTAGCCACAATCAGTGTCATCCTTGCTCCAGCTGCTACTATTTATTTTGACTTCTAACTACTAATTCTCCTTGGGGCGTTACGTTACCTTGGTAACTTGGTTGTCACGTAAGACGCTAAGGTGTACTTGCCTTCATCCTATCAGCGTACTTACATGCCGCGGAGATTCAAAACGTGGAGTGAAGGGATTGAAGGCAAGGGCAGAGCACGATGGTAAGGGGGAAGGAGGTGAAATAACACCTATTTATTATTATTATTATTACTATTATTGTTATTATATATTTTTGGTTCTCGTAATCTAGTTGCATTTTTTCTTTTCCTTCGTGTGTTGCGCTTCTTCAGCTTCGCTAAGACAACTGCAGCCTCTCCTACCTGTATACTGCGCCTGTAAGTTACCTTGTCTGCAGGGGAGAGGCGTGCGGCGGTCACAAATAGCTCTGTTCAGCACAAGTGTAACCCAAAGATATTACTTGATATTGAGCGCCAGGACTCGATGGCACAGTCACGTATGCCGCCCTGGGGACTGCGGGGACGGGGTCGGGCGTGCGGGGACCTCGGGGACGCTCTTCAGGAGGCGAGGAACGCGTAGGAGCAACAAAACAAGGAAAAATGACCACGATCTGGAGGGAAAGAAATGCTGTCTGTTCTTCCTTTCCTCTTCCATCTCCTTTTTTTTTTTTCTGTCCTCCTCCTCTTCCTCCTTTTGTCTCTATTTTTCTCATTCTCCTCTTGTACCTCCTTTTCCTGCTCCTTCTTCTCTTCTTCCCCCTCCTCCTCCTCCTCTTCCTCTTCTTCTTCTTCTTCTTCTTCCTCCTCCTCCTCCTCCTCCTCCTCCTCCTCCTCCTCCTCCTCCTCCTCCTCCTCCTCTATTATCTTGTATTCTTCTTCCTCTAGATTGTCCCCTGAAGAGGGAACTTTTTCCTTTTTCTTTTTATCTTCTGTTCTTTTTGTTCTTTGTTCTTTTTGTTTTTGTCGTTCATCATGATGATCTTGATGATCATGATCATCTTTTTCTTCTTCTTCTTCTTCTTCTTCTTTTTCTTCTTCTTCTTCTTCTTCTTCTTCTTCTTCTTCTTCTTCTTCTTCTTCTTCTTTTTCTTCTTCTTCTTCTTCTTCTTCTTCTTCTTCTTCTTCTTCTTCTTCTTCTTCTTCTTCTTCTACTTCTTCTTCTTCTTGTTTTTGAGCTTCATCATCTTGTTGAGACTGTTTTCATCATTAGAGTCATCATCACCTGCAGGAGCGGCATTGCGGCACAAGACTAATGTTCCCAGGTGGCAGGATCCATCCTGAGGCTGCACCCGTGGCCCGCCTGCACTCACGCCTCGCGCTTCCCTAATGTTGTTCACCAAGACCCTCGCATGTCGTCACGGCCAAAAGTTCTGTTCTCACAGCGAACCCGGCCAGTCGTAAAACCATGAATGCGAGGCAACAGACATTGCAGATGGCCGTCTTGCCTAGCGAAGCAACTCCTGTGTTCGGGCTTCAGAGTCACGGTATTATGAGTTCCGTGTTCGTGGAGAAGATAAAACTTTTATTATTATTATATTTTTTCCTATGAGTGGCCTTGTGCGCCAATAGGCTTGTAGATAAACTGAAGATAGAGGCTGTTTCGGCGCCGCAAGTGGCATTTTTACAGTGGTGCCTTATTAAGAAATGCTTTTGCGAGCTGCTCCTCTGGATCAGTCACTAGTGAAGTCAGAGTGTGAAAGCAGCTTGAATGATTTTATAGCACGAGGTGATGTACGAATATAATGTTGTGGTCGGCATTTGATGGACCTGAAGCCGTGTCTTGCGAACACCAGGTCATCGTCTTGGTCCAGGGATTAGGTGACGGCAGGCGCTGACTGTACCATAGCAGAGACTTTCAAAGCTTTCTCATATCTCAAAGTCTTATTACATAATAAAACCATCTTAGATTCCTTTGTTCAACCGCATTGTTATGGATGTATGAGTGAATACTTTTTTTTTTAACGAAGAATGATTTACGAAGGTGAAGTGAACATTACCTCAAAGAACATGTCGGTCTTCACTTCAATAGACCTAGCTTGAACAGAGGTGAGCGGTGGTTGGTAACAAGTGGTCACGAATCTGGTTTTCACTCTGGTACAGTAATGGAGGCAAGTCAATATTTTTTTTCATCGTCACTTCTTTTACTGGATTAATATTTTTATGAATCCTTATCTCCTGAGCCGCTGGTGCATGAGGTGTGTTTGTGTTCATTATACAGTGGTAACTTTGTGAGGCCCAAACATTCGTGGAGGTAGGGGAGGGAGGCCGGTTGAACGGGAGGCGTGAAGACTGTTGGTTTGAAATGCCTCGCATCCTGATGGTGATGGTAGCTGGCTGATGGCGGGAGCCACACCGCTGTAAAATTTAATTAAGGTCTGTGTGAGGTATGGTGACGATGGTAGGCGGCCAGGCTAACCCAAATTACTTCCTAATGCACTGGTGTGTGTGTGTGTGTGTGTGTGTGTGTGTGTGTGTGTGTGTGTGTGTGTATGTGTGTGTGTGTGTGTGTGTGTGTGTGTGTGTGTGTGTGTGTGTGTGTGTGTGTGTGTGTGTGTGTGTGTGTGTGTATGTATGTATCTATGTCTGTCTGGTGGTGACAGTTGGGATGGAGGTCGGGCAGGTGTTACCTAAGATCATACATAATCTGCAGGCTAGTAAGTCAACGCAAGCCGGATCCTGTGTGACTAATACAATCTCTCATCCGCATCCATGAATTTATATAACCTACTTTAATTTCCTCTTCCTCGTATCGTATTCACATGCACAGCTTATAGATGTAACTGTGCTTCACGCATCTATTGCCTTAAATGTGCACTAATTTATGATTATCTCTTGGTTAGATCTACCTTTGTCTAACTTGAGGTATCGGCGGAGGCATCGGTCACTGCGTATTCGTGAGATATCCTTCGACTATTTATAGTTTCAAATGAACGTCGACTGAACATTGCTTCCAGGATGAAAAAAAAGGATACCATTGTAGCAACCAGGCAGTGAGGGAAAAAAATCTTGTCCTGTGGAGGTACAAGCGTGTCTTCCTGGGTGGTGGGCGGGGGTCAGGACTTGAGTGGTTATTGTCTTGTCTAGAGTGAAATTTTATTCACCTTTTGTGTGTGGCAAGAGAGAGGGAGGGAGGGAGGGAGGGAGGGAGTGAGTGAGGGAAGGTGGATGAAAAGGAATCCCTTATCGGTTACAATCACATAATGCGAATTCTATTTCTAGCCAAAGGTGAACTGGGACACATGTCTATTTTGGCTAACTGTCTATCTGCCTGCCTGTCTGTTTACCTTCCTGCCTTCCTGCTTGCATCTCTTCTTTACATACTGAATTGAATTGCTTTTACATACATGTGACACACTTTCCATGATGACCGCCTGTTGACTGCATATTAGCTTACCTTCCGTATGCCTTCCCACCTACCTACCCACCTGTATGTTTGCCTGCCTGCCTGCCTGCCTGCCTGCCTACCTGCCTGTCCGCCCTTCCAAGCTCATTGAACACGCAGCATCCTTTGCCCTATCATGGTCCGCTGTCTTCACATCCCAGGGACGCGGCACACACTCTCTCGTATTAAGGCCAAAACACGTGCTCCCGGTGCCGGCACATCCTTATTGCATACATATCGATGGATGATGCAAATAATGATGGTCCCCGACAGCCTTTCTGCAGCCGTAAGAGGACTTATTCCATTTGGTGGATATCGGGGATTTGTAGATGTTTCTTGGTTTTTCTTCCCTTCACGTCCTGTTCTGTTCGTGTTTAAACGCGTGCACTTTGTGGTGGCTTACAGTTTCGCTTCAGTGGCTTGATTTTATACAGTCTTGTGTTGCAGTCAGAGATATCCATGTATGAGGTGGGAGAACATTTAAAAACTCGCTGTCAGAGTAGGAGTATGAATGCAATAATGAGGCTTAGTTACCATTAGGCCAAGGGAACGTTTGGAATGATGAGTGTGTTGCCATGACTTGTGTATCTAACCTTTTGGTGATAGTTTCACTGCTGCTGCATGATGTGTGTGTTGTGCGATGCACTCAAGTACCACGAAAGTAAAATACCAAGTAGTTCCGTCCCAAGGGAAGCCCCTTCAGCACTCACTACCATAACCACCTTGACCACCATCACTACTACCACCACTACCAGGACCTATTCTGAAGGTGACGAAGCAGAGAATGGTATACATACAGATGTTATAAAGCCATTCTGTATCCATGGGATCGGTAAAGTGCAGGAAGAGGCAAACAGTGTACTTATTAAGGAAAGAATCGAATGCACATTATCGGGGCGGGAAAATGAAAGGTCAGGTGGCTCAAAACAGTCTCACTCTTTCCTCTGGCGGGATGGCAACGTAACGAGACTTAATGAGCAGAAAGAAATAATAGTGAAGGGATTTTGAAAATTTTTAGGAAAAATTCTAAAATGCGCCGTTGTAAAGAGAGAGAGAGAGAGAGAGAGAGAGAGAGAGAGAGAGAGAGAGAGAGAGAGAGAGAGAGAGAGAGAGAGAGAGAGAGAGAGAGAGAGAGAGAGAGAGAGAGAGAGAGAGAGAGAGAGAGAGAGAGAGAGAGAGAGAGAGAGAGAGAGAAAAAAAAAAACTATGGTAATGTACACAATTCCTTACGGTCTATACAAGATGGCCAGCCCCGCATCCTTTGTTGGTGAATCGGAATAAGCTGTTGGCTGCCTCACACTCAATAGTATAAATTGACTGTGCTACGCTTGATGGGTGCAACTGGTTCACCTTTGTACAACACACTATTATTGTTCATATAAGTACAAAGCAAACATTTCCCTCCACCTACACGAGTTTCATTATCTTACTTACGGCTCACCTCATAGGAAAATAATTTAAGTTGAAATGCTCCATTGTTACTTAGTATAAATGAAAACAGATGAACAAATGAATATGTAAAATGAAAAGTGTTTGTTTTGTCTGTCGCATCACAAACTCATCATTTTAAGAGATAGAAGAGGCAAAAGGAGTTCATTTCATTCCTCGGTGCTTAATTGTTTGGAAATTACCATATATATGTATTTTTTTTGGCAGGTAATTAGGTAATACTTAGTCTCTGTTTATAAGACAATAAATTAATTCGAGAGCGAGAGAGAGAGAGAAAGAGACAGAGACAGAGACAAAGACCGAGACCGAGACCGAGACCGAGACAGAGACAGAGACAGAGACAGAGACAGAGACAGAGACAGAGACAGAGACAGAGACAGAGACAGAGACAGAGACAGAGAGAAAGAGAGAAAGAGAGAAAGAGAGAGAGAGAGAGAGAGAGAGAGAGAGAGAGAGAGAGAGAGAGAGAGAGAGAGAGAGAGAGAACAAAACAATACATGATAGAGACGAAAAATAAGGGAAGGGGAGAGGCTGCTGTCACACACAATGTTGTGGAGGTGTTAGGAAGACAGAGTGGAGAGGATGCCAGGCTGATGGAGACATATCAAGGAGGAAGAGGAGGACGACGTCGACAAACCAGTACAAGGACGAGGAGGAGAAAGAGGAGGTGAAGGATGAAGGATGAAGGATGAGACAGAGAGGCTTAAGGAAGAGTACAAAGAAGTACAAAGGAAGAACAGACATCAACAGTCCTATTGAACGTAACGACGCTTTTCATGTGGCTGCACTCAACTACTATACTATCTATATGCTAGAGACAAAAGGATAGCGAAGTGGAAGGCTCCTCCCCACCCACCCTTCCCTCCAACCGAAGCTGGCCGGAAGAGGAAGCAATAACATCTATTATGGAAAAAGCTACCATGGAATTTGTATAAGAATGACAAAACAGGTGGAATGTATGGCTATTATTACCACAATAATATAATTGCAAGATTTTTGCGAAGGAATGAAATACTCTATTTGGAGAGTTGGTGCTAATTGTTTATCGAGTTTATTCTTCAACGTTTCAATCGTATTTCTGTTAACTATTGTGTTGGTAGAGAATTCTAAATATCACGACTCTATTAAAGAAAAATGCTTCGCTCCGTTTCATCTAAATTGTTTACCAATGATCTTGAAGCCATTGTTTAAAAAGTAGGAGGAAGAGAGGGAGAAGTAGAGTCGAGCAAAGCAAAGGAGATCAAAACAAATATAAGGAAAAGGAGTACAAAGGAGTACAAAGGAAGTGCAGACAGCGACAGTTCTGTTGAACCTAACGCAAAAGGAAGAGGAGGAAGAGGAAAATGAAGATGAAAATGAGGAGGAGGAGGAGGAGGAGGAGGAGGAGGAGGAGGAGGAGGAGGAGGAGGAGGAGGAGGAGGAAGAGTGGGAGGAGGAAGAATAGGAAGAGGAAGAGGAGGAGGAGGAAGAGTAGGAGGAGGAAGAGTAGGAAGAGGAAGAGGAGGAGGAAGAAGAGTAGGAGGAGGAAGAGGAGAAGAAGACACAGTGGAAATAATGAAACAGATGTGGAAAAAACAGGAATTGCACAGCCCGAGAGAGAGAGAGAGAGAGAGAGAGAGAGAGAGAGAGAGAGAGAGAGAGAGAGAGAGAGAGAGAGAGAGAGAGAGAGAGAGAGAGAGAGAGAGAAGAAAATGGAAAAAACCGTATGCAGACAATCCAATGAAAACTTTGTGTATTATTGAAGGGAGACAGAAATAACAACGTGTGGAGGAGAGTTTGTGTGTGTGTGTGTGTGTGAGATTGAGTGAGAGGTGGGCGTGGGCGTGGGCGTGGGTGAAGCTGTGAGTGTGATGTGGGGGAAGTGAGTGTAAACAGGGTGGGACTATTAGATTGAGGGGAGAGTGAAAGAGGGGGGAGGGAGGGGGTGACGGTGAGTGGGTGGAGTTGATTTGGGTACAGAGTTAGAGGGAGTTGTTGTGGATATGAGGAGAAGGAGGAGGAGGAGGAGGAGGAGGAGGAGGAGGAGGAGGAGGAGGAGGAGGAAGAGGATTCTGGTGAAGATGATGTATGGAGAACTATGGAATTTCAGGCTCGATAATGAAGAGCAAAACCAGGAATTGACTCAGAAGGTTTAAGACAAGAATTATAAACAAAAAGAAAGGCAACAAGAAAACAACGCAAGTGAAGCTAAAACAAAAGAAAGCAAAGAGTGACTGGATGCGCAACACTCATCAGAGGGAAAGAAAATCACGAAATTATATCATTGGAAAAAAAATAAAAAGTGAACGTGGGCATTTGTATAAAAAGAACTGAAAATGCATGTGGGTTATAATTGCAAATAAATGTCCATCACTTAGTTATCAGCTTAAAGAAAACGACGAACTGGTATGCTGAATAAGAGCGAGTTAAGAGAACAGGAAACATTTGTCACTGAAAAAAAAAAAAATTGTCTTTAATTTGAAACCGCAAGTCGGACAGGAGGGAATACAGACTTTTGGGTTCCTTCCTGCTGGACGCTTTCCAGAGAAAATTAATTAGATTGTCGGCGGTAAGCGTGACGTCAGCAGCACCTGGCCGCCTTTACTCCCCCTCCCTTTCCCTTTTCCTCCCTCCCCCTTCCCCCCTCCTCCACATCCCACCAGCTAACCACTCCACCACTCCACCACTAATACCACAGCGAACCTCCCGTGACTCCTGATGACCCTTCTCTCTCTCTCTCTCTCTCTCTCTCTCTCTCTCTCTCTCTCTCTCTCTCTCTCTCTCTCTCTCTCTCTCTCTCTCTCTCTTTCTCTCTCTCTCGAGGAATAAAGTGTGTCTTCCTAAATGAAGAAGAGCCTCTCATGAACACCCCAAGAAATACAAATGTGTTCCGCGTGTAGCCTTGCGGGGAACAGGTAAGGAAGGCCGCAGTGTTTCCTAAGCTGACAATTAATGAAGAGGAGTTTGCCAAAGTCTGGATTTTGCTGGAGTGGCGAGTCAGAGGCGGAACTTAAAGAAGAAAAGAAATGTAAAAGAAAGAAAAAAAAAAAGAAGAAAAATAGAAGAAAAAGAAGAAAAAGGAAAGAAAAAAAAAAGATTAAAGAAACTTGATTCAGCGAGAGTTTAGCGATGCGGATGTCTTTTGTCACACTAAACACTCCCCGGAGACACTACTGATATGGTCATGAAGCACACACACACACACACACACACACACACACACACACACACACACACACACACACACACACACACACACACACACCACAACAGCCCCACGTGTATCCACCCCACCGCCTTCACTTCACACTCTCGCCACCATGGGAGGAACTACGGTAATTGCATTCGCCTGAATATTACGCTCTTTTCAGGAAGCTCAAGGGGCATAATTTCAGAACCATGTGCCTCCCAAAGTTAGCGTAATAATGTTGCCATGTATATGCAGAGTATACAACAAGAAAACTCGCTCCAACTTTCAGATTAAGCCGCGGAATGTCCCGAGTGTACAGGTGGGGTGGGCTGGCGAGTCATAATCTCAAGTTACAGCTTAATGCTCCTTGCCCGTAACACTAACTACTGCAACTTCCCTCATGATGTGTAAAAGTTATTGTATAAAATGTTGATATTAGGTCTCGCGTGCGGCGGCGAGGGACGGAACCGTGTCGGCCGGCGGGGAGGGAAGGAAAGGGAAGGGAAGGGAAGGGAAGGGAAGGGAAGGGAAGGGGCGGCGGGGAGGGGAAGGAAGGGCCTGGCTAGTGGTGAGGGAGGTAAAGAGAGTTTAAGAATTAAGATTGCAATCCAGATCACGACTACCACTTTCATGTAAGCCACTTTGTCACACTTAACACCTGCTTGCATTTATTACACGTCTCGGACAGGTCACTGCTGGATAAAAGTAATGTGTGCTAATTGTATTATGTACGATGCAAGACTCAGCCTTGACGCTTAATTGACTTACTCGCAGCATTGTTGGTAAAAAGAGCATCTGACACGCTCTTCTTGTAGTTATGATGGCGTCTAATTGTATGTAAGAGTCACTCCACAGCTTCCATTTAGGTAATAAAGAGAAATAAAGCTACTTTCCTTAGAATTATGAACACTGTTAAGGAGAGAACTTTTC
>JAXIVD010001920.1:51528-56528 GCA_036785275.1 Cancer borealis | reverse complement strand
GGCGAGAAAATGTTTTATGAATTACAGAGAGAGAGAGAGAGAGAGAGAGAGAGAGAGAGAGAGAGAGAGAGAGAGAGAGAGAGAGAGAGAGAGAGAGAGAGAGAGAGAGAGAGAGAGAGAGAGAGAGAGAGAGAGAGAGAGAGAGAGAGAGAGAGAGAGAGAGAGAGAGAGATGATAAAATAGATCCATATGGAACACTGAACCATAGAGGGATTTCGAACAACTGTAGCCGTTTATTACAACACCGATAAAGTGGGTGGAATCGAAAATTGATTGAGGGGAAGGTACAAAGAAAGAGAATGAGTGATATGACTTTCAAATACGGGGAAAAGAAAAAAAAAGAATGGAATAAATATCATCGACATTGAGAGAGAATTCTTGCTTGATTAATAGACACGAGAACGAAACTTTGACATTTCACACACGAGCAACAGTCGCCCACCACTGCTTTAAGGTTACCAGTAAGTCGCTTTACAACATCCACGTCCTCGTATACCCTTGTGTTCTCATATCGTAAAAGCCTGGCGTCACATACCCAGCAGGCAACAAATAGTCTCTGCGTTACACTTTCACTTTGTTCCATCGATAAACACTTGACTTTGCAACGATTGATTGACGTAACTCGAGGCAGCATTACGACACCAGCTAAAAAAAAAGAAAAGAAAGGAGTAACGATGGCTATGTGCATAAAAATTCCTCGTACAAATTAGATGCACAATAATCCCTTACTGGTACTCTTGAAAACTTAATGAAGAGAGGTAATGCAGGGCGGCCGTTCTGAAGGTACTGAGGCCAAGGTGAAGTGGCAGAGGGTTATACACTGTGTCTTGTGAAGGTGAAGGGAGCTGTAGGTTATTCTGATCGTCGAGAATTCTGCGGCGTTTCAAGAAAGAAGTGACCGTCCCTGTTCTCTTTGTTGCTTTTCCCTTCCATTTCCATCCGCTTCCCTCGCCCTTCCCTCCCTTGCAGCTGTTTTCCCATCTTTCCCCCTCCCTTACAGCACGCTTCCCATCCATCCCTTCCCCACTACTCACCTCCCCCCTTCAAAAAAATCTTTCTCCCCAATTCTCTTGACCTCAATTTCTCACTGGACATTGCCGTTTCCTACTATTTTTTTCCATTGGTCCTTTTCTCCTTCTCCTCCTCCTCCTCCTCTATTTCTTCGTTTCCCTCCATCCACCTTTTGGAGTCCTCTTCCCTCGTCTGTCCCCCTTTCCCTTGGGTTTCTAGTACTGTGTTCTATTTTCTTTTCTCTCTTATTTTTTAGTGGTGGTGCCCTTGTAGTACAGGTGACACTTCTCCCCCCTTATCAATAATGGGTGGCACGTCCTTTACCTTTGTTTAAGAGGCGAAGGGGGACGGTGGACATCTGAACGCTTAATACGTGGGTTTTTTACGAAGTCTTTTATTTTTGTAGTTGTGAAAGGTATTGAATAAGCATTGGAAGCGGAATATATGTGTGTGTGTGTGTGTGTGTGTGTGTGTGTGTGTGTGTGTGTGTGTGTGTGTGTGTGTGTGTGTGTGTGTGTGTGTGTATTAGGAAACTTTTATGATTTGTGTGGAAATGTTTTATGTGCAAGTTTCAGATTCCTTTTTGTAGATACTCTTTTTTTTTTTTTCTATTTTCTTATGGAAGTTTTGGTGATTGGTGGGAAACAATTTGATTTATTTGTTCGTGGAAGTTGATGATTTATGTGGAATTGTTTGCCTGTTATTTGGTGATTGTTATGGACCTTCCACATCAGTTTTTTTTTACTCTCTCTCTCTCTTTCTCTCTTTCTCCACCACACTACCAAAGACTTGCACCACACACCACAACACTATGATACAGCACACACTGTACTATATCACACCACAACGCCACACATTACATTCTTAACACACTAAGTTGTCCTTCACCACACTGCACCACATCACAACACTACATCATACCATACCACACCATACCACACCACACCACACCACACCATACCATACCACACCATACCACACCACACCATACCACACCATACCATACCATACCACACCGCTAATGTAAATGGAAACGGTAATATTGTAGCCTCGACGTGACTTTCTTCATTCCAGTTTTTTCCATTGAACCTTTATTGTTTTTTTTTTAACATTATTACTATTTCATTGTCTGCGTTGTCTATGCCTCCAGGCGAAATATAATAATCATCATTATTATTATTATTATTATTATTATTATTTTCACATTCCTTTTTGAAAACTATCCCGATCGTTTCTTTCCGTCCCTCCCCTCCGTCCCTCCGTCAATGTAAAATATCATCCCTGCAGCATCCAGTCCTCTGCCGCTGCATCGTCTCTTTCCGGCTGCTCTTCTAAGGCATCGTTCCCCTCAACCTACCGCACCGCCTCCCCCCGTTCAAGGCATGGATAGTGCACGCTCATGAACTTCAGTGATAGTCATTATAATGTTACATATGTAGTTTACTCTTAATTGACTTTTTTCGATCCTGTCTGTAATAAATGGTATTTTGTGGTCGAGGAAATTTATCTGTCTATCTTAATTTCATCTGACCAGTGTAAGCAGAAGTTAAGGAGTAATGTTTGGGTGTTTAGATGCATTAATGATGCTGTCTGTCGGTGGCTGTCTGCTGAATGCACAGACTTACTACTTACTTGAGCTGCTCAGACGAGGCGATGTGCTGCAAAGGCTCCCACACACTCCTCCTTCATTACTATAATGTTTTCTCAGTCTATTACTAAAGTTCTTGCATTTTCTAGTGTGTGATAAAGTAAAAGGTGATAAAAGTTTGTTGTTTTCTCTTGGACACGTAGATTAATTATCCAAACTTCCTGGGAGAGGTCACCCCTAGCAGAGCAGTGGCAGCGCGACCGCTACCCCGCGCACCCGCAATCCTTCCTCCTTGCTGGTCGGCCGAACACTGACTCGTGGCGGGGAAGTCGGCAACTTATATAGAAGACTCAACTCGCTGGCTAGGGTGGCTCATACACACACACACACACACACACACACACACACACACACACACACACACACACACACACACACACACACACACACACACACACACACACACATTCAAACCATTCTCGCAGGGATTTGCAACAATTTGAACTAACAGAGCCGTTCAGCCGTCGTCCTTGTCCTCCTTCCCTCACGGTCGCGTCCACTCTGTGTTGGACTGTGTTTCCTTTCATCCCTCTATTTCCTTCCCTACTGGACGGCCATAACCATCTTGTAGAGAGGGACGTACAGTATGGCGGTCATTTTATTGAATAGCAAGACAGCGCCGTCAGAGAACTATAGGAAACCATCATCTAAGGCCCATGATTGACAGTTCCTCGGTTCACGGTGGAGTAATAGTCATGTGTAGGTTGGAATAACAAGTCTATGGAAGAAAAGAGGAAGAGGGAAAATGTGTGATTGCGTTGTCTGTGGTGGTGCCCCGCTCAGAGGAGGGACGCGTGGTGGCCTGACCTAAAAGCACTTCTGTGACTTTTGGGGTCTCAGAAGGAGCGTCGCGGGAGGAAGATCAACTCTGCCAGTCAGATCTATTTTTTCTTTGCCCCAAGTATATGTGTGTGTGTACTTTTGACCTCCTGGTGAACTTCGCTTGCAAGAAAATATAGGAATTCTTCGGTGATGGCTAATGATGAAATTCGTGGACAATGTCTAACGGGAAGGATAATAATAATAATGATAATAATAATAATAATATCAATAATAACTGATAATAATAATAATAATAATAATAATAATAACAATGATAATAATAGTAATGATCATAATAATAATAATAGTAATAATAATAATAATAATAATAATAATGATAATAATAATAATAATAATAATAATAATAATAATAATAATAACAATAACAATAATTTCACCATGAGTGCGTGGTGCAGAATACTGAGTAGGAAGCAAGTCAGTTCACGGCCTTGAGTGGAGGTCTCTGGCTCCTCATCGTACCCTTCCATTTGTACTCTCAGGCCAGCACGCTTCCTTCACTGATTAAAGGAAGCCCTGCCACTTCACCGTCTTATGTGCATCACTTACTGGAATTGACGCTCATTCATTTTTATTTTGCTCAGAGGTCGTGTTAGTGAATTGTGGCGATAATTGTTAATAGTGTTGTGACGATGTGAGAGAGAGAGAGAGAGAGAGAGAGAGAGAGAGAGAGAGAGAGAGAGAGAGAGAGAGAGAGAGAGAGAGAGAGAGAGAGAGAGAGAGAGAGAGAGAGAGAGAGAGAGAGAGAGAGAGAGAGAGAGAGAGAGAGAGAGAGAGAGAGAGAGAGAGAGAGAGAGAGAGAGAGAGAGAGAGAGAGAGAGAGAGAGAGGTGGTACGCAGTTTTCTCATCATTAATCCTCATCAAGTATCATTGGAGGTTCATAATCATATATTTTTGGCTCTTTCCCAATCTTTTCTTTCCTTCAAAAAATAAAAACCTTAAGCCACACAAACTTAAGTGTGTACATGTATAGTATGTATTTGGTGGCGGTAGTGGTGTTAATGGTGGAGATGATGATAGTGGTATTAGTAGTAATGGTGGTGGTGGTGATAGTGGTGGTGTGTATCCAGTTGTTCAAATGTTACTGGAACTCAGATGAAAGGTGAGCATTACCTGCTAATTACAATAGGTGTGGTGGTCAATACACACACACACACACACACACACACACACACACACACACACACACACACACACACACACACACACACACACACACACACACACACACACACACACACATATATACACACATACATACACACACACACATACACATACACATACACACATACACATGCAGGACACCGGATCATCATGAAGGGTTTACAGAAAAGAGGAAAGTGGGTCAACAGCAAAGTCTTTTTTATTTCTATTTACTTTTATTTTGTCTTTTAACGCCTCGTCTTCCGCTTAATGATATTCTCCACCAAAGCAAGTGAGTGGAAGCTGCAAGCATCATTCTTCTTGACGTGTAGCTTTGGGACATGAGCACTGCAG
>JAXIVD010001920.1:37348-51328 GCA_036785275.1 Cancer borealis | reverse complement strand
CTACAAAAAGAAATCTGAAACTTGCACATAAAACATTTCCACACAAATCATAAAAGTTTCCTAATACACACACACACACACACACACACACACACACACACACACACACACACACACACACACACACACACACACACACACATATATTCCGCTTCCAATGCTTATTCAATATCTTTCACAACTACAAAAATAAAAGACTTCGTAAAAAACCCACGTATTAAGCGTTCAGATGTCCACTTCCCCCTTCGCCTCTTAAACAAAGGTAAAGGACGTGCCACCCATTATTGATAAGGGGGAGAAGTGTCACCTGTACTACAAGGGCACCACCACTAAAAATAAGAGAGAAAAGAAAATAGAACACAGTACTAGAAACCCAAGGGAAAGGGGGACAGACGAGGGAAGAGGACTCCAAAAGGTGGATGGAGGGAAACGAAGAAATAGAGGAGGAGGAGGAGGAGAAGGAGAAAAGGGCCAATGGAAAAAAATAGTAGGAAACGGCAATGTCCAGTGAGAAATTGAGGTCAAGAGAATTGGGGAGAAAGATTTTTTTGAAGGGGGGAGGTGAGTAGTGGGGAAGGGATGGATGGGAAGCGTGCTGTAAGGGAGGGGGAAAGATGGGAAAACAGCTGCAAGGGAGGGAAGGGCGAGGGAAGCGGAGGAAATGGAAGGGAAAAGCAACAAAGAGAACAGGGACGGTCACTTCTTTCTTGAAACGCCGCAGAATTCTCGACGATCAGAATAACCTACAGCTCCCTTCACCTTCACAAGACACAGTGTATAACCCTCTGCCACTTCACCTTGGCCTCAGTACCTTCAGAACGGCCGCCCTGCATTACCTCTCTTCATTAAGTTTTTAAGAGTACCAGTAAGGGATTATTGTGCATCTAATTTGTACGAGGAATTTTTATGCACATAGCCATCGTTACTCCTTTCTTTTCTTTTTTTTTAGCTGGTGTCGTAATGCTGCCTCGAGTTACGTCAATCAATCGTTGCAAAGTCAAGTGTTTATCGATGGAACAAAGTGAAAGTGTAACGCAGAGACTATTTGTTGCCTGCTGGGTATGTGACGCCAGGCTTTTACGATATGAGAACACAAGGGTATACGAGGACGTGGATGTTGTAAAGCGACTTACTGGTAACCTTAAAGCAGTGGTGGGCGACTGTTGCTCGTGTGTGAAATGTCAAAGTTTCGTTCTCGTGTCTATTAATCAAGCAAGAATTCTCTCTCAATGTCGATGATATTTATTCCATTCTTTTTTTTCTTTTCCCCGTATTTGAAAGTCATATCACTCATTCTCTTTCTTTGTACCTTCCCCTCAATCAATTTTCGATTCCACCCACTTTATCGGTGTTGTAATAAACGGCTACAGTTGTTCGAAATCCCTCTATGGTTCAGTGTTCCATATGGATCTATTTTATCATCTCTCTCTCTCTCTCTCTCTCTCTCTCTCTCTCTCTCTCTCTCTCTCTCTCTCTCTCTCTCTCTCTCTCTCTCTCTCTCTCTCTCTCTCTCTCTCTCTCTCTCTCTCTCTCTCTCTCTCTGTAATTCATAAAACATTTTCTCGCCTTAACCCACAGTCTGTCCTGAGCACTCATATGCTAATGACGTTTGTCGGTGTTCTTTGTCAGACGACCTTCACAATAATGATTAAGTATTCTACAAGAGATGCTGCAGAGCACTTAACACACACCACCAACTCAAAAGTGTCACTTACTTTTCACTCGAGTAAAGAGAGACGATGGTGGCGGTGATGGTGATGGCGGCAACAAAGAGGTGGTGGTGATGGTGGTGGTGTGGTAGCGTGGTGGTGGCACTGACAGGCAGGTTAGAGTGAGGCCTCAGCCCATTGTGCACTGCCCGTCAAGGCGTGCCTCGACAACTTTCATGCGACAGTACACGCGTGACCCCTATGCTCAACGCCTTCCCGTACCCATAAGTTGTCAGCCGCTGTAATAAAAAAAAAGTAGTTAATGAACGAAAAGCATATTACATCATTACAACTGTGTTTTAAGTGTTAAGGAAGGAGGAAAAAGTCAGTGTATGCCTCACTCCCATCACTAATGACTATGACCTTCACTATCTGAATCACATTGGTTTATATCATTTCATGAAGACAATGTAAAGAAAATTTCCACAAAGAAAAAAAATGCGTTATGATGTCTTTAGATCTGAAGGGCACAGATAGATCGATAGATAGATACATACATACATATATACACATACACACTAAAGGCATCGATACGACCCTATATCGTCATGAAATCCTCCACATTGTTTACGAGACAGAACAAAAGCAAAACCAAAAAAATAATCCTCTTCATTTTATAACTCGGTAAGCCACGCTTGGGAAAGCGAGATCCACTAAAACTAACGGATCTTGTGGCAATCCACAATGCTTGTCAAGAAAATTGTTTTGAAGTGCTGGCAGATCGTCACACAACATGGCGGCGTCACTGTATAGCCAACAACACCTATTTGTGTGTCACACCTGATTGGTAGCTGATCATAACCAAGCGATTAGGTCAAAAAGAAGACTTAATCATCCCTGAGGCAACAAAGACCATGTAGTCTATTAGGGATAACAAGAGCTTACTTCCTATCTCTTATCCCTTGCTTCCACTCCACCACCGAGCCATCCCGTCCTGCACACGACTGACAGTGAACCAAGAAAACTCATATTCACCCGATGGTTCACCTTTAGTAGTACGAGCCCTGAGTTGAGCCTTTCAGCCCGGCAGGCATTGGTCTCCTCACCCCCTGGACATGTAGCATTCCTGTGGCTGCCTCCCTAGGGCTTTGCTGCACCATCCCGCCATGCTGCTATTTACACCAGCACTTAACAGGAGTTTTTATTGTGTATGCGAATAATCCGGCATCACGTAACAATGCAAATCTGACTTGATACAGCAGTACCATTAGGGATTATTTTTTACAGCGTGATAAACTTGTATTACAGCTGTGGCGGCGGCGTGCAGCACAGCCTCGTTCACCACATTCCAAGGAGTGTCTAGGTTTGGGCTTCACACCACAATCCCTTCTGCAGGAGAGGCAAGGCAAAGGGTGATGAAATAGCGCAGTAAAAGTAGATTGTACACTACCAGAGGAAGATAGATGCCGATGGGGAGGACTATCTACCTACCTCCCTAGCTGTAGTTGGGTCTTCAATGAGGCGTGGAGGGATGTGCGCAGCTAAGTGACTTGTTATCCATTGGGGCCGTCGAGCAGAAGGCTTTACCATCAATGCAATAATCTCCGCTCAGTAGTGTGGAAAATAATCCCTCGACATTAACCTCGGAACGTGTGTATCACTCTGACGCTAACAAACTAAAGGCGGGAAGCAAACACAACTTCGACGCGTTTAGTACTGTTACACACACACACACACACACACACACACACACACACACACACACACACACACACACACACACACACACACACACAGACACACAGACACACACACACATACACACACACACACACACTCGCACCTGTTCACAGCCACATGTACTAACAAAAAAAAAATACAATTCTGAAAAAGTGAAGCTATTCGGAGGGGGTAGGGGGTAGGGGGACACAATTAGGCTTTACACGGCAACTCACAGCTATGGTATTAACTTCATTTACATTATTAACAGCCTGAACATTAACACTGGCTATTACTAGTGCTATTTGAATGCATATGGAAATGTCTGAGCTCACACCTACCTACCACTCACTAAAGGGGAAGGAGGAGAGAAGAGGAGGAGGAGAAAGAGGAGAAAGAAGAGAAAGAGGAGAAAGAGGAGGAGGATGAGGGAGCATTCAAGGGGCACATGGAACAGCAGTGGAGTGAGGAACATGAAGGGAGGGGAAGGATGTGATGGAGAGCCTAAGGGAACATTAAATAGATGAATAAAAGGATGTAAAGAAGCAAGTATATAGATAGATAGATATGTAGCTAGATTATGTATGTGTGTGTGTGTGTGTGTGTGTGTGTGTGTGTGTGTGTGTGTGTGTGTGTGTGTGTGTGTGTGTGTGTGTGTGTGTGTGTGTGTGTGTGTGTGTGTATAAGACAAATAGACAGGTTGATACAAATGAATATATAGACATACATAAATAAAGACAGATAGATGAATAGATAGATAAATAAGATAAATTAATAGATGATAACTACGAAATAAAACTATTGAGTATTAAACAGAAGCAAGAAATTCCTCACTCCAGCAACACCACATAACACCCGAGGAGGAGGAGGAGGAGGAGGAGGAGGAGGAGGAGGAGGAGGAGGAATCACAGCACACAACTATAAATCCTCGAGACAGAAAGCCAGACGTGTTGTAAAAGAAAATAAAGAATGAGAGAACATGATTTGGAAAGGAAAGAAAGGAACGAACATATAAAAACAAATGACGAAGGAAAGGAATAGAAAACATTATGAGAAAATACGTCACAGGAATGAAAAAAAAAAAAGAAAGAGGATATAACCAAAAAAAGGCAAAATCTACAATAATAAAAAGAGAAATAACACAAACATGAAACAAAAATGAGAGAGAGAAATACATAGATAAATAGATAGATAGATAGATAAATAGATAAATAGAGCGAGAGAGAGAGAGAGAGAGAGAGAGAGAGAGAGAGAGAGAGAGAGAGAGAGAGAGAGAGAGAAGAGAGAGATAGAGAGAACCATGGAACAAAAAAGGCACATAACTCAATAATTAATGAAGGTAAGGACAAGAAGGTAACACTATATGAAAGACTAAACAACAACAACAACAACAACTACTACTACTACTACTACTACTACTACTACTACTACTACTGCTACTACTACTACTACTACCATTACTTCTATTACTACCACTACCGTGAATATAGTGCATCCCTACGATATAAGCCAGCGTCGTTACATGAACACCATCACCCCCATAGAAGAAATGTTTGTAGTTAAGAGGTTCAACCTGAGTCTGTCGGGACCTACAACACTTTCCGCCTTGATTACTGTTGTGTGTGTGTGTGTGTGTGTGTGTGTGTGTGTGTGTGTGTGTGTGTGTGTGTGTGTGTGTGTGTGTGTGTGTGTGTGTGTGTGTGTGTGTGTGTTGTGTGTGTGTGTGCGTGTGTGTGAGGCTATCGAAGCCTTTGGGGAAAAAATCTGAAATTCGCGTTGCTTGTAATTAAATACATAGGCAAAGATTGCACTCTCTCTCTCTCTCTCTCTCTCTCTCTCTCTCTCTCTCTCTCTCTCTCTCTCTCTCTCTCTCTCTCTCTCTCTCTCTCTCTCTCTCTCTCTCTCTCTCTCTCTCTCTCTCTCTCTCTCTCTCTCTCTCTCTCCTCTCTCTCTCTCTCACGCTGGAAGAGAGGATATCAAGAGAGAGTGGAATGTTGCAAAGTTTTACCAGTGCACAGACTTAAAGAACACAATTATAGATGAACTCCTACAGCCGGGGAAAACAAGTGTATGAAAAATGCGCATAAAGTCCAGCGTCGCTAAATAATGCATGTAGTACTTAGAAATAACAAATAAATAAATAAAAAACCTCGCTACTGATGGCATAAAGAAAATAAAATAAAATCGTTCCTAAACCAAATGAAGGTGAGGGTGTCAGTGAGGAAAGGTGGAAGGGTAACTCTACCTTAAAAGTCAAACTCCATACAGAGGTGAACGAGGCCCCTTGCTGTATAGGGTGAAGTAGGGCAACAAGCATTGGAAACTGTACAAACGCCCTCACTCTGTGCACCACCTCGCCGCCCAAGAGAGGAGGAGTGCAGCAAGTTTCCAAATAGAGTTTTAATGACAGCAGCCGAATAGGAGTGTCTGCTGGAATTCACCAAACTTCCTTCACTCCCTCCCATCCCCACCACCCTGCACACACGTCACTGACAGGGATGACGGCGGCACTGTAGAAGTATTATGTAGTTTTTCCTGTGTGTGTGAAGTCTGAAAAGTCTGTTGGTGTGGGAGTTTTGAGATGTGGTGGGAAGAGGATGTATTCAAAATTAGTTGGTGTGAGCATATATTTTATTTATTCTAACCAGTTTAACCTCTCACTCTACACTCTCCCTCTCACCTTAAGTACTGTCACTCATAGGCCCCGAACACCACTCTCATTCTGCACCTTACACTTGCCTCATCCTATCCTACCCTCCTATAACCCTACAGCTACTCCCACCCTGCCGTCACATATCAGTCCTCTTCCTCACTTCTACGTTGCCTCATACCTGTGTCTTTCCCTCACCTGTACTGGAGTAAGGATACAGGAAAACACAGCACCACCCACAGCACTGAGTATCTTCGTGTGACAATCAACAGACAGCCTCAACTTCTGCAGCAGTACAGTAGCACACAGCTCCTTAAGGTACTGGGCTGCCTGGCTGTACTGAACGCATTTTTATCCACGAGAAGAAGCCTCAAGGCAATACCCAAGAAAGTCTCGTTTTGTTACATTTAGTATACAGTAGCGTGGCCTTGCTTTCCTCGCCTCCGTCAAGTTATTGCTAAACTAAGAAAGGTACAGGAGACAAAACGTAGATGATACTCTATCTTTTGTATTAACTTGGTAGGAGTGGTAAGTGAGTAAAATAAACGAGCTCTGGCAAAAGCGCTGCCTCGGGAATTAAGAATATAAGAATTGGCTGTAAATATTCAGGATAGTTTATGAACTTTAAAAAAGAAAAGTTCTCTCCTTAACAGTGTTCATAATTTAAGGAAAGTAGCTTTATTTCTCTTTATTACCTAAATGGAAGCTGTGGAGTGACTCTTACATACAATTAGACGCCATCATAACTACAAGAAGAGCGTGTCAGATGCTCTTTTTATCAACAATTCTGCGAGTAAGTCAATTAAGCGTCAAGGCTGAGTCTTGCATCGTACATAATACAATTAGCACACATTACTTTTATCCAGCAGTGACCTGTCCGAGACGTGTAATAAATGCAAGCAGGTGTTAAGTGTGACAAAGTGGCTTACATGAAAGTGGTAGTCGTGATCTGGATTGCAATCTTAATTCTTAAACTCTCTTTACCTCCCTCACCACTAGCCAGGCCCTTCTTTCCCCTCCCCGCCGCCCCTTCCCTTCCCTTCCCTTCCCTTCCCTTCCCTTCCCTTTCCTTCCCTCCCCGCCGGCCGACACGGTTCCGTCCCTCGCCGCCGCACGCGAGACCTAATATCAACATTTTATACAATAACTTTTACACATCATGAGGGAAGTTGCAGTAGTTAGTGTTACGGGCAAGGAGCATTAAGCTGTAACTTGAGATTATGACTCGCCAGCCCACCCCACCTGTACACTCGGGACATTCCGCGGCTTAATCTGAAAGTTGGAGCGAGTTTTCTTGTTGTATACTCTGCATATACATGGCAACATTATTACGCTAACTTTGGGAGGCACATGGTTCTGAAATTATACCCCTTGAGCTTCCTGAAAAGAGCGTAATATTCAGGCGAATGCAATTACCGTAGTTCCTCCCATGGTGGCGAGAGTGTGAAGTGAAGGCGGTGGGGTGGATACACGTGGGGCTGTTGTGGTGTGTGTGTGTGTGTGTGTGTGTGTGTGTGTGTGTGTGTGTGTGTGTGTGTGTGTGTGTGTGTGTGTGTGTGTGCTTCATGACCATATCAGTAGTGTCTCCGGGGAGTGTTTAGTGTGACAAAAGACATCCGCATCGCTAAACTCTCGCTGAATCAAGTTTCTTTAATCTTTTTTTTTTCTTTCCTTTTTCTTCTTTTTCTTCTATTTTTCTTCTTTTTTTTTTTCTTTCTTTTACATTTCTTTTCTTCTTTAAGTTCCGCCTCTGACTCGCCACTCCAGCAAAATCCAGACTTTGGCAAACTCCTCTTCATTAATTGTCAGCTTAGGAAACACTGCGGCCTTCCTTACCTGTTCCCCGCAAGACTACAAGCGGAACACATTTGTATTTCTTGGGGTGTTCATGAGAGGCTCTTCTTCATTTAGGAAGACACACTTTATTCCTCGAGAGAGAGAGAAAGAGAGAGAGAGAGAGAGAGAGAGAGAGAGAGAGAGAGAGAGAGAGAGAGAGAGAGAGAGAGAGAGAGAGAGAGAGAGAGAGAGAGAGAGAGAGGGTCATCAGGAGTCACGGGAGGTTCGCTGTGGTATTAGTGGTGGAGTGGTGGAGTGGTTAGCTGGTGGGATGTGGAGGAGGGGGGAAGGGGGAGGGAGGAAAAGGGAAAGGGAGGGGGAGTAAAGGCGGCCAGGTGCTGCTGACGTCACGCTTACCGCCGACAATCTAATTAATTTTCTCTGGAAAGCGTCCAGCAGGAAGGAACCCAAAAGTCTGTATTCCCTCCTGTCCGACTTGCGGTTTCAAATTAAAGACAATTTTTTTTTTTTTTTCAGTGACAAATGTTTCCTGTTCTCTTAACTCGCTCTTATTCAGCATACCAGTTCGTCGTTTTCTTTAAGCTGATAACTAAGTGATGGACATTTATTTGCAATTATAACCCACATGCATTTTCAGTTCTTTTTATACAAATGCCCACGTTCACTTTTTATTTTTTCCAATGATATAATTTCGTGATTTTCTTTCCCTCTGATGAGTGTTGCGCATCCAGTCACTCTTTGCTTTCTTTTGTTTTAGCTTCACTTGCGTTGTTTTCTTGTTGCCTTTCTTTTTGTTTATAATTCTTGTCTTGAACCTTCTGAGTCAATTCCTGGTTTTGCTCTTCATTATCGAGCCTGAAATTCCATAGTTCTCCATACATCATCTTCACCAGAATCCTCTTCCTCCTCCTCCTCCTCCTCCTCCTCCTCCTCCTCCTCCTCCTCCTCTCCTCCTTCTCCTCATATCCACAACAACTCCCTCTAACTCTGTACCCAAATCAACTCCACCCACTCACCGTCACCCCCTCCCTCCCCCCTCTTTCACTCTCCCCTCAATCTAATAGTCCCACCCTGTTTACACTCACTTCCCCCACATCACACTCACAGCTTCACCCACGCCCACGCCCACGCCCACCTCTCACTCAATCTCACACACACACACAAACTCTCCTCCACACGTTGTTATTTCTGTCTCCCTTCAATAATACACAAAGTTTTCATTGGATTGTCTGCATACATTTTTTCCATTTTTCTTCTCTCTCTCTCTCTCTCTCTCTCTCTCTCTCTCTCTCTCTCTCTCTCTCTCTCTCTCTCTCTCTCTCTCTCTCTCTCTCTCTCTCTCTCTCGGGCTGTGCAATTCCTGTTTTTTCCACATCTGTTTCATTATTTCCACTGTGTCTTCTTCTCCTCTTCCTCCTCCTACTCTTCTTCCTCCTCCTCTTCCTCTTCCTACTCTTCCTCCTCCTACTCTTCCTCCTCCTACTCTTCCTCCTCCTCCTCTTCCTCTTCCTATTCTTCCTCCTCCCACTCTTCCTCCTCTTCCTCTTCCTCTTCCTCCTCCTCCTCCTCCTCCTCCTCCTCCTCCTCCTCTTCCTCCTCCTCCTCATTTTCATCTTCATTTTCCTCTTCCTCCTCTTCCTTTTACGTTAGGTCCAACAGAACTGTCGCTGTCTGCACTTCCTTTGTACTCCTTTGTACTCCTTTTCCTTGTATTTGTTTTGATCTCCTTTGCTTTGCTCGACTCTCCTCCTCCCTGTCTTCCTCCTACTTTTTAAACAATGGCTTCAAGATCATTGGTAAACTATTTAGATGAAACGGAGCGAAGCATTTTTCTTTAATAGAGTCGTGATATTTAGAATTCTCTACCAACACAATAGTTAACAGAAATACGATTGAAACGTTGAAGAATAAACTCGATAAACAATTAGCACCAACTCTCCAAATAGAGTATTTCATTCCTTCGCAAAAATCTTGCAATTATATTATTGTGGTAATAATAGCCATACATTCCACCTGTTTTGTCATTCTTATACAAATTCCATGGTAGCTTTTTCCATAATAGATGTTATTGCTTCCTCTTCTGGCCAGCTTCGGTTGGAGGGAAGGGTGGGTGGGGAGGAGCCTTCCACTTCGCTATCCTTTTGTCTCTAGCATGTAGATAGTATAGTAATTGAGTGCAGCCACATGAAAAGCGTCGTTACGTTCAATAGGACTGTTGATGTCTGTTCTTCCTTTGTACTTCTTTGTACTCTTCCTTAAGCCTCTCTGTCTCATCCTTCATCCTTCATCCTTCACCTCCTCTTTCTCCTCCTCGTCCTTGTACTGGTTTGTCGACGTCGTCCTCCTCTTCCTCCTTGATATGTCTCCATCAGCCTGGCATCCTCTCCACTCTGTCTTCCTAACACCTCCACAACATTGTGTGTGACAGCAGCCTCTCCCCTTCCCTTATTTTTCGTCTCTATCATGTATTGTTTTGTTCTCTCTCTCTCTCTCTCTCTCTCTCTCTCTCTCTCTCTCTCTCTCTCTCTCTCTCTCTCTCTCTTTCTCTCTGTCTCTGTCTCTGTCTCTGTCTCGGTCTCGGTCTCGGTCTCGGTCTCGGTCTCGGTCTCGGTCTCGGTCTCGGTCTCGGTCTCGGTCTCGGTCTCTGTCTCTGTCTCTGTCTTTGTCTCTGTCTCTGTCTCTTTCTCTCTCTCTCTCTCGCTCTCGAATTAATTTATTGTCTTATAAACAGAGACTAAGTATTACCTTATTACCTGCCAAAAAAAATACATATATATGGTAATTTCCAAACAATTATGCACCAAGGAATGAAATTAACTCCTTTTGCCTCTTCTATCTCTTAAAATGATGAGTTTGTGATGCGACAGACAAAACAAACACTTTTCATTTTACATATTCATTTGTTCATCTGTTTTCATTTATACTAAGTAACAATGGAGCATTTCAACTTAAATTATTTTCCTATGAGGTGAGCCGTAAGTAAGATAATGAAACTCGTGTAGGTGGAGGGAAATGTTTGCTTTGTACTTATATGAACAATAATAGTGTGTTGTACAAAGGTGAACCAGTTGCACCCATCAAGCGTAGCACAGTCAATTTATACTATTGAGTGTGAGGCAGCCAACAGCTTATTCCGATTCACCAACAAAGGATGCGGGGCTGGCCATCTTGTATAGACCGTAAGGAATTGTGTACATTACCATAGTTTTTTTTTTTCTCTCTCTCTCTCTCTCTCTCTCTCTCTCTCTCTCTCTCTCTCTCTCTCTCTCTCTCTCTCTCTCTCTCTCTCTCTCTCTCTCTCTCTCTCTCTCTCTCTCTCTCTCTCTCTCTCTCTCTCTCTCTTTACAACGGCGCATTTTAGAATTTTTCCTAAAAATTTTCAAAATCCCTTCACTATTATTTCTTTCTGCTCATTAAGTCTCGTTACGTTGCCTTCCCGCCAGAGGAAAGAGTGAGACTGTTTTGAGCCATCTGACCTTTCATTTTCCCGCCCCGATAATGTGCATTCGATTCTTTCCTTAGTAAGTACACTGTTTGCCTCTTCCTGCACTTTACCGATCCCATGGATACAGAATGGCTTTATAACATCTGTATGTATACCATTCTCTGCTTCGTCACCTTCAGAATAGGTCCTGGTAGTGCTGGTAGTAGTGATGGTGGTCAAGGTGGTTATGGTAGTGAGTGCTGAAGGGGCTTCCCTTGGGACGGAACTACTTGGTATTTTACTTTCGTGGTACTTGAGTGCATCGCACAACACACACATCATGCAGCAGCAGTGAAACTATCACCAAAAGGTTAGATACACAAGTCATGGCAACACACTCATCATTCCAAACGTTCCCTTGGCCTAATGGTAACTAAGCCTCATTATTGCATTCATACTCCTACTCTGACAGCGAGTTTTTAAATGTTCTCCCACCTCATACATGGATATCTCTGACTGCAACACAAGACTGTATAAAATCAAGCCACTGAAGCGAAACTGTAAGCCACCACAAAGTGCACGCGTTTAAACACGAACAGAACAGGACGTGAAGGGAAGAAAAACCAAGAAACATCTACAAATCCCCGATATCCACCAAATGGAATAAGTCCTCTTACGGCTGCAGAAAGGCTGTCGGGGACCATCATTATTTGCATCATCCATCGATATGTATGCAATAAGGATGTGCCGGCACCGGGAGCACGTGTTTTGGCCTTAATACGAGAGAGTGTGTGCCGCGTCCCTGGGATGTGAAGACAGCGGACCATGATAGGGCAAAGGATGCTGCGTGTTCAATGAACTTGGAAGGGCGGACAGGCAGGTAGGCAGACAGGCAGGCAAACATACAGGTGGGTAGGTAGGTGGGAAGGCATACGGAAGGTAAGCTAATATGCAGTCAACAGGCGGTCATCATGGAAAGTGTGTCACATGTATGTAAAAGCAATTCAATTCAGTATGTAAAGAAGAGATGCAAGCAGGAAGGCAGGAAGGTAAACAGACAGGCAGGCAGATAGACAGTTAGCCAAAATAGACATGTGTCCCAGTTCACCTTTGGCTAGAAATAGAATTCGCATTATGTGATTGTAACCGATAAGGGATTCCTTTTCATCCACCTTCCCTCACTCACTCACTCCCTCCCTCCCTCCCTCCCTCCCTCCCTCCCTCCCTCCCTCCCTCTCTCTTGCCACACACAAAAGGTGAATAAAATTTCACTCTAGACAAGACAATAACCACTCAAGTCCTGACCCCCGCCCACCACCCAGGAAGACACGCTTGTACCTCCACAGGACAAGATTTTTTTCCCTCACTGCCTGGTTGCTACAATGGTATCCTTTTTTTTCATCCTCGAAGCAATGTTCAGTCGACGTTCATTTGAAACTATAAATAGTCGAAGGATATCTCACGGATACGCAGTGACCGATGCCTCCGCCGATACCTCAAGTTAGACAAAGGTAGATCTAACCAAGAGATAATCATAAATTAGTGCACATTTAAGGCAATAGATGCGTGAAGCACAGTTACATCTATAAGCTGTGCATGTGAATACGATACGAGGAAGAGGAAATTAAAGTAGGTTATATAAATTCATGGATGCGGATGAGAGATTGTATTAGTCACACAGGATCCGGCTTGCGTTGACTTACTAGCCTGCAGATTATGTATGATCTTAGGTAACACCTGCCCGACCTCCAACCCAACTGTCACCACCAGACAGATATAGATACATACACACACACACACACACACACACACACACACACACACACACACACACACACACACACACACACACACACACACACACACACACCAGTGCATTAGGAAGTAATTTGGGTTAGCCTGGCCGCCTACCATCGTCACCATACCTCACACAGACCTTAATTAAATTTTACAGCGGTGCGGCTCCCGCCATCAGCCAGCTACCATCACCATCAGGATGCGAGGCATTTCAAACCAACAGTCTTCACGCCTCCCGTTCAACCGGCCTCCCTCCCCTACCTCCACGAATGTTTGGGCCTCACAAAGTTACCACTGTATAATGAACACAAACACACCTCATGCACCAGCGGCTCAGGAGATAAGGATTCATAAAAATATTAATCCAGTAAAAGAAGTGACGATGAAAAAAAATATTGACTTGCCTCCATTACTGTACCAGAGTGAAAACCAGATTCGTGACCACTTGTTACCAACCACCGCTCACCTCTGCTCAAGCTAGGTCTATTGAAGTGAAGACCGACATGTTCTTTGAGGTAATGTTCACTTCACCTTCGTAAATCATTCTTCGTTAAAAAAAAAAGTATTCACTCATACATCCATAACAATGCGGTTGAACAAAGGAATCTAAGATGGTTTTATTATGTAATAAGACTTTGAGATATGAGAAAGCTTTGAAAGTCTCTGCTATGGTACAGTCAGCGCCTGCCGTCACCTAATCCCTGGACCAAGACGATGACCTGGTGTTCGCAAGACACGGCTTCAGGTCCATCAAATGCCGACCACAACATTATATTCGTACATCACCTCGTGCTATAAAATCATTCAAGCTGCTTTCACACTCTGACTTCACTAGTGACTGATCCAGAGGAGCAGCTCGCAAAAGCATTTCTTAATAAGGCACCACTGTAAAAATGCCACTTGCGGCGCCGAAACAGCCTCTATCTTCAGTTTATCTACAAGCC
>JAXIVD010001920.1:29848-34848 GCA_036785275.1 Cancer borealis | reverse complement strand
GTGATATTTAGCTAAAAAGAAAAACATTATTATTTTGTGAAAACTTTTGCTCAAACTCTGGCTGCAAAGGTCGTCTGTAGCTATATTGGCTGGCAGGCTGCCGGTAAGTGCCTGCCAGGAACTACATCGAGTCTGAGGAAGCACCATTGTCCTGCACCAAATGTCAGTCGCTAGCCTCAGCTTCTCATTCTTTGAATTGTAGAAGCAAGTGTTAGGAGGGAGACTCACCATCGTGCTGATAAAAACTTTATTTTTAAGAGGCACCCTTACTGATATATAAAAGTAGGTCAGTCTTGTTTTGAACGTTCTGTGCGTCAAGAGAAGAAGATGACGTTGTCAGGCAGATCTCGAGGTACACCTTCCCTTGACCTTTACAAATGTTAGGGCAATTACTTTTTTGAGGAGAGTGCTCGCTACTCGTTGTATTTTTTTAAAGTTAGATAGACATCGAGAGCAGAGATGGAAAGCCTTTGTTTGACAAGTAGCATAGGTTTTATTAGCAGCCATGTATTTTTCTTTTCTTTTTCATGTAAGTGTAAGTTCGACAGAAGACCTTCAAGGGAAGACTTTACACAGGTTTGATTAACAATCATTTACTGTATGTAGTGTATATTTTTCCTACGTAACGGCAAGTTTGATGGAAGCCTTTTAAGAATATTTTATTAGCAGGAGGGAAGGTGAGCTTTTCATACCTGTGTTCGATTCTCTATCCGAGATTTTCGTATTTGAAGAAAGGCATTTGCAATAAAACAAAAGTATACCATCTAAGCAAACTTATCTTTTATAAAGTTGATATATACTGCAAAATTTGCGAGTATTTCGAAAAGTTAGCAATAATAGACAGGCATGTGGGACGGGAAAAAGAATGAGCCATGGACGGAAGGAATGGATATAAAATTGGAATATATTTAGATTTGGAAAGGAATGGGAAAGGAGGGTGTGCATGCGAAGAGGGAAGGGTAGTGGTAGTCTTGGTGAGCGGAGAACTCGGTGAAGAGAGTTTGGGGAATAGTTATCTTAAAGGTAGAGAATTGGTGTAGTCTGGCATGGTATTTAAAGGATTGGAAGGCGCGACTACGGGAGAGGGATGGTATTCCTTTATTTTGCTTCGCTATTAATGGAATTGTATCCGTTCTACCAAATGGCATTCTGTCTTCCCTCTACGAAGATGACCTCGCTATCCATGTCTCTAGACCTTCCCCCCCTGGACCGGATTCTCAAAACACTTAGGTCGTAGAAAGTGTGATCGCAGGCCGCTCTGTAGAAGTAAATCCTATCTGGCTTAGGTCAGTGAGCGTGTGTTCAGGTCGTTTGGGATGGGCATAACATTCTACTTAAGAAGACGAATCAGTCGAAAATTAGATAAAATGGTAGTGGTTTTGAACTCGTATGAAAAAGAAACCACCTTGAGAAATTGTTACGCTCGCCACCATTTGTCTCACTGAAGCATATTTCTTCTAAATCAAGACGACAGTGAAACTTATAAACCAAATCTGGAAGCCTTACTGCCAAATCTTGATATAAGCCGCGCCAAGACGAGAGTGAAGCAGAGGAAAAGGTATAAAATGTGGTGCATGTGTGACGAGTTTCAGTCTTAGTTGTTGCAGAGCTTCAGGAGCTGAGGACAGGAGAACCAAGGGTCAAGAAAGCCAAGATATTTAAGGTTCCAAGAATAGCAATCTTTCGTAAGAAGCGAGAAAACCAATTAAAGTTTTCTAATAAGCAGTAGAAGTAGCTCCTCAACTTCCCCTTGTGCCACAAACTATAATTCGTTTGTTTGTCCTCCGCCTGCACTCGGCTTACCCGCACCTCGCCATGTCGCTGGGGTCGGTTACAAAGTTTCATACACATTGAATCTCTTGGGTTATTTAATATTGAGAATTTTCAAACTTGCTGGAAAATTCTGCCCTTCAAGTTTTATACAAACTTTTAGGTCTGGTACTTTATAGTGGGCCAGTGTGTCAAAGTTGAGGCAGAGTTGCTGGCTGCTTCTTCCTGAGTGATATTAGGTAAGGTGACTCCCATGGCGGCGATTTTACCTGAGAATACCTCAATACTTGCAGCCTGCCGACACGCGCCTCTCGGTTTGGTGTTGCAACCTGCTTCTACTTGTGCTTAGGAATGATGAAAGCAACACATTATTTCTAAATTTTTTCAAACATACATTATTTGTTCATGTCACAACGCAATTTTTAAGTTATCCTTGTTACATGGAGAGGGAGGCTGACGGGGCTGCAGAGGGAGGCGTGAAGGGTGAGGGGAGTGCAAAGTAACGGGGCACGTCTTCTGGCAGGAGTTGCTGGTCCCTTGAGGCTTAGATGGTCAAAGTGTGAAAATATATCTCGTGAAACAGGAAATTAAACTGGAATCCATGTCTCTCAGGTTAATGCAACGCAAGAGATCGTGATGCTCTTTGCCTAAACACATTTCAGGGAGCAGCAGCCTTGCACCCATGATAGCCTCGAACCAACCTAGCCCCCACCCAGCTCCTACTCAGTTCCCTTAATAAACCCACACAACCCCCACCCATCCCCTACACAACCCCACCCCACCAAGCCCCCTCACAAACACCTCACTAAGCCCCAACCCACATATCCCTCCGAGTCCTGTCCGCACCCAGTGTCACCTTTGCTCCAGCTGCCTCCATTTCTTTTGTCTTCTCAAGTACTTATTCTCTTGTAAGCGTTACGTCACCTTGGTAACTTGGTTGTCAAATAAGACGCAAAGGTGTACGTTCTTTCATCCTCTCAACGTGTATACATGGCGCGGATATTCAGGGCGAGGGAGTGGAGGGTTGAAGGCAAGGGCAGTGCAGGATCGTGGAAGGAGGGAGGCTCAAAATAACGGGTATCTCCTGCTCAATCTCTAATGTTCTATATTTATTTTACGTAAACCTCATACTTTTTAACTTTTTTGTACAATTTTAACGATCATTTGTCTCAATTTCTTACATTTCAATTCAATTTAAATGTAGCTCAAAAGAACTGGTATCTGCCGTTCAATGTTTACTATTTTATATTTATCATACGTAAACCTCATGTTTTTTTTAACCATTTCAGAAAAAATATCTTACACACACGCACACTCACACACACACACACACACACACACACACACACACACACACACACACACACACACACACACACACACACACACAACTGTCCATACATTATTGACACTCAGATTTTCACAGGCAAAAACAGGAAAGGATAGATAGATACCCGTTGCCTGGGAGCATTAATCTTTGTGTTTATGAGGAAACAGATCAAGAGAGAGAGAGAGAGAGAGAGAGAGAGAGAGAGAGAGAGAGAGAGAGAGAGAGAGAGAGAGAGAGAGAGAGAGAGAGAGAGAGAGAGAGAGAGAGAGAGAGAGAGAGAGAGAGAGAGAGAGAGAGAGAATACAGAACTGAGCCTTCGTTACTTATGTAAGCCAAGGAATATCTCACTGCTTAGGCACATTATCATTTTTGCTTCTAAGAACATATCTTCCTTTAGTGACACCGAGCCTCTCCCATCAACACTTGGAGACAATTTTCCTCAGGTCCAATTAGAATTTAATGACGCTGGATGTCTTACTCTTACAGCTACATAAGTCATTCTCAAGTAACTCTTTACCCAAAATATTGACGGCAACTTTAAACGATTTTTCAAGTTGGCACCTTAAGCGTCTATGGACTTTAACGGCTCAAAGACTGCAACTATACCTTGGTCTTGTAAGGATATTTCGTGTGTCCTTCTATGATAAGTTGCATTAGAGATTCCTGATTCATGTAGGTAATCTCATCCTATTCCCTTTGTCTAATTACGAAAATTCTATTGGAATTCTGGTTTTATTTTTCAATAGTACTTTATTAGTTTCACTCTATTTAATGTGTTAATTCCGTACTATTTCCCCTTTTTTCTTATGTGTATCATGTTTTGTTTTATTCACGTCAGTACATTCTGGAAGGATGAGTGGTTCAGTACGTACGAGTATATCAATCAGACCTTCCTCTTTACTAAGAAAAATGCGGAATAGCCTGCCTGCCTGCCTTCCTTCCTTCCTGTCTGCTCTTTCCTTCCTGTCTGCTCCTTACTTCCTGCTACTTGGATTTTCGAACAACAGGAGTTTCAGGACATTTCCGAGGTTGTGAAAGTTTGTTCTGAATGTCTTTGGTATTTCTGAAAGGAGTGACGACAGGGACACACCCTTCCCTCCGTGCTGAGCCTTTGTCCTCCCTCCTCCACTAACCTTACTCGCTACAAACGCACACACACACACACACACACACACACACACACACACACACACACACACACACACACACACACACACACACACACACTGCAGGTAGGATGGGAGGGAAAGCAGAACACCTGCATCCACCAAACGGTACAAGAGGGGCCAGGATGGGGAAGTGGCATGCATGAGCGAAACATTTTTTTTTAAGGTCGTGTGTCTTATAATTCCGGCAATGAAGAGATCTCCAGCATAATGTCTCCCATATGTCATTCTCTTATTTCCGAGAAAGTCGTTATCCTGTCTTGCACTTTATTCTTACAAAGTCATTATAAGTTTTAACAACTGCAAAAAGCGTATTTACTGAGCCTTTCCTCCCTCCCACGGATTATAGCCTCAAAATAGGTACAATTTCGCTGAGAATAAACATTGACCGAATTATAATCACTGAGAATAACAGTGAGCGAGATGGAAATTAACCTCCCCAGTGTTCATTATCATTACAGCTGCGCCAAAAGCAATTCAGCCATCACCATATTTTGATTCTTTCTCTCCCCAAACTTGATACCAAATGAGGAAAAACATTCATGAGACGGAGGGAGAGAGAGAGAGAGAGAGAGAGAGAGAGAGAGAGAGAGAGAGAGAGAGAGAGAGAGAGAGAGAGAGAGAGAGAGAGAGAGAGAGAGAGAAGCATGAAGAGACACAAGGTGCATTCGTAGGTCACTGTCTCTTCATCCCCATCACCTCCCACCCTGGAACACCTGGCACTGTTACCCCAT